>JAMZAV010001052.1:0-212284 GCA_024449915.1 Sweltsa coloradensis | reverse complement strand
ACAAAACCCTTTAAACCCCTTGCAGGATTTTCCTCTGAGAAAGGCGCTTGATGAAGGACATTACCTCCTTGCAGGAGTTCTGTCATTGTCTAGGTATATTGTAAGAAGCAGTCTAAAGAAGGACATTACCTCCTTGCAGGAGTTCTGTCATTGTCTAGGTATATGGTAAGTAGCGGTCTGATGAAGGAATTTACCTCATTGCAGTAGCTTCTGTTTTCCATGTTTGCGTTGACTGCTTTTATCTTTGGCGATTGCCAGCACGCAAGCGTGTTTTGGATGTATTAAAATTCCTTTGAACATCCTATGTTTGGACACTTGAGTGGTTTTACGGGCTTAATATTTAATTTAACAATGTCTGTGTATCGTTCGGACTCCCTCAATATAATATATTTATAATATAGTTGTGGTTACCTGAGCGATAGAAAGTATTTGTATATTATAACTACTCGTGGAGACCACTAATTTCAGAAGAAGACTTCAATTTCACTGACCCCAAAAAAATTAAGTTTTTTTTTTTTTTTTTTTGTCTGTTTGTTTGTTTTTTTGTTTGTTTGTTTGTATGTTTGTTAACTCTCCACCAGGCAAACGGCATAACCGATCTTGATGAAAATTGATGGGGACCTTCGAAATCTCTGATCTTAGAGGTGTATTGTTTTTGGGTACAATCGAAGAAATATTTCTCATGAATAGGCCTATCGTACTTTTACGATTTTTTTCGATTTTTCGTGCCATTTCGGCCGAACAAACGGTTTGGGCTACAACGTTCATATTATACAAGGACATTAAGGTTATGGTGATGTAGTACCTTTTGAAAGAAAAAATTGAAAAAGTTAGCCAGAATCCATAGAAATAAAGCTTTTAATAACGAGGTGCCCGTTAGGGCGCCGCAGCCAAGCCGCGGTGCGCTACACACTCAGGCACCTTATACAGCAAGCAGAGTTGGGGTGATTTCGAGGTGTCACCCAACCGTCATGAAACGTGATGTGAACTTGAAAATTATCAAAATCGAGGGGATTTAGGTGTCCGACAACACTTGCCAAATTTGGTTGGGGTACGAGCATTCCTTCTTGGTGAAAAAATGACTTGAAACATGCTCAAAATCACTTTAAGGATGTTAGTTACTACTGGCTACTACTGGCTACTACTGGCTTCTACTATCTAATTCGTCAGTTTCAATTGCCCAGCGATTCTGACCAAACGGGTGGGGCTACAACTTTCATTTTTTACATGGACTTTAAGCTATTCCACCGCGTTTTTCTATTTTCCAAAATATGCTACTAAGTTAAAATATAGTGAATGGCTTGAAACATGGCTATTTTAGAAAATCACAAAATATTTTTTCCAAATTTTTCTGATCCGGTACACGGCCAATATAGCCACCTCAAAATAATTCAAACTTCAATTCGCCAGGGCACACCATTCAACGTACGGTGTTGTGCTTTTGTGACATTAATTTTTAACTGTTTGTTCTATGGACTGACTGAGAGAAAACAGATTTATTTTAACAATTGTCTTTCCAGCGAATTTTTTCGTTTGGCGGTATTTTTTACCGATTTGTACCGCCAAACGAAAAAATTCGCAGGAAAGACAATTTTTAAAATAAATCTGTTTTCTCTCAGTCAGTCCAAAGAAAAACAGTTGAAAATTAATGTCACAAAAGCACAACACCGTACGTTGAATGGTGTGCCCTGGCGAATTGAAGTTTGAAATTATTTTGAGGTGGCTATATTGGCCGTGTACCGGATCAGAAAAATTTGGAAAAAATATTTTGATTTTCTAAAATAGCCATGTTTCAAAGCCATTCACTATATTTTGACTTAGTAGCATATTTTGGAAAATAGAAAAACGCGGTGGAATAGCCTTAAGGTAATAGTGATGTAATTCCTTTTGAAAGAAAAAGTTTAAAAAATTTGCTGGAAGGCTTCCAAATAAAGGTTTTAAAATAAGCCCTATACAGGCATACAATCAACAAGTAACTATAGTTACTTGACAATAATCGACTACATGACTCGGGAGTTGTTGGTCGAGGTCGAAAGGTATAATTTACATGGCAGTGGACGGTCAAATGTGAACAATTGATTCAGTCAGTTGTCAAATATTCGAAATGACATAAACTAGGAAAACGCTTAAGTCCCGCCGCGTTGATGGATGAGCTTTTTAAAGGTTTTAGTTTGCGTGGGATAACTTTACTTTTGCAAGTGCTTTGTTTTGCTGCCTACGTATTGTAGGTGAATGTTGTCAAGTTTCTTTTGTTTCTTGTCAATTGGTATTATTTACCGTAAAAAAACTGATATTAAAAGCTTTATTTCTATGGATTCTGGCTAACCTTTTTCAACTTTTTCTTTCAAAAGGTACTACATCACCATAACCTTAATGTCCGTGTATAATATGAACGTTGTAGCCCCACCCGTTTGGTCAGAATGGCCCAAATGGCACGAAAAAATCGCACAAAAAATCAAAAAAACTTATATTAAAAGCTTTATTTCTATAGATTCTGGCTAACTTTTTCAACTTTTTCTTTCAGAAAGCAATACATCACCATTACCTTAATGTCCATGTGAAATATGAACGTTGTAGCCCCACCCGTTTGGTCAGAATCGGCCAAAATGTGACGAAAATATCGCACTAAAAATCGAAAAAAATCGTAAAAGTACGATATTCATGAGAAATATTTCTTCGATTGTACCAAAAACGTAGCAAGTCTAAGTTCAGAGATTTCGAAGGTCCTGTCAAATTTTCATCAAGATCGCATATGCCGTTTGCCCGGTAGAGAGCGAACAAACTGACAAAAATACAAAAAAAAAAAAAAAACAAAACAAAAAAAAAAAACACCGAGCTAAATTTTTGGGGGTTAGTGAAATTGAAGTCTTCGCTTCACTCGCTTCGCTCGCTACGCTCATCCAATAAATAAATTTTATTTAGAGTCTGCCCACTCAGTTATATAACTGATTTTCAGTGGGGGACTTTAAATCAAAGCGACCAAGCCAACCCTGCATGCCCCGACGCAATCGACGAGTGAGCGATAACCAACCAAAGATCAATATTTTTAATAGGAAATATAGCAATCAGTGGTATGGACAGTGCGAACACCCGCGAATCAACGCCAGAATCAACAAGGCCGATTCAGAACAACTCTGAAATTTATTATGTGCTTCGTTGCTAGGACGGCTCGAAAGTCACCGTTAACAAGCTCCTAAGACACGAACTGATGGACTTAAGTCCAAATCAGAAGAAAAAAACTTCTGACTTTAGCGGGAATCGAACCCTGGACCTTCTGCTTTGGAAGCAGATACGCTAACAACAAGACCAACGAGCCACACTAGATAGATGTGTGTATTATTTCAATCGTTGAGAAATTGGATTTAAATGGCATAATTTCATGAAAAAAAGGGAACGCACGGGACTTTTAGGGGTAGGCCCTTACTAAAGGTAGGTTTTCTTTGAACATACTATTGTTATTCGTTTGAGAAAGTTAATAATCTGGTTGTGTTTACGTGTAGGCCAAGGCTTTTCATCCACCATTTTTTTTTAAAATATAACCGAGTCGGACTCGGTTGTTACGGATTATATCGCAAAGATTTATCGACCTCAACCGGGTCGATCACTAACAGCCGAGTCGATTACGATAGAAAACGCCCGGGTCCAACTCGGTCAGAGTTATAGAATCGGGGTCCTGTGCTGAGTTATTTTCAACAAAACGCACTTTCCGAGAAAAAATCAGAAAGGGGTGTATGGTTCCCAAAATTTATGACATGTTTGAAAAACTATAATTCTCTCTCATACGATATTTGACCAACTAACAAAAAATCACCCCCCCCCCCCCCTCCCACACACACAAAAAAAAACAAATTTTACAGATATATCGGGGTATAGTTCCCAAAATCATGTAAAACATTTGAAAAACCGACATGTTCTCAACAATGATTGTTAAACAACCCCAAAACAACCCTCTCCCCCAAAACAAAAATACAGATATGAATGGGATAGTTCCTAAAATTACGTAACATGTTTGAAAAACCAAAATTCTCAAAAACCCACAATAAAAACACCCCCCCCCCCCCCCAAAAAAAAAAACAACAAAACACAGATAGCGGTGGGATTGTTCCCAAAATTAATTAACATATTTTAAAAACCATAATTCCCTGTCATACAATTTAAGACCAACCCCAAACAACCCCCCCCCCATAAAAAAAACCCGCCCCCACCCCCCCCCCATTGCTGAAACAACCCCTTACCAAAAAAAACAACATGTTAGCCTCTGCTTGAGGAAGAGTAAGGAAGTGTTACTCGAAATTTCGCAATTGTTTTATGTAAGTGACCTGGTTAATTTTTTTTTAGTGTGTGTTCTTATTCTATTTCAACATTTTTTATTTTATTTTTTTTGTTTTTTTTGGTTTTAATTTTTATAATTTTAGTAATTGTTGTAAGACTTTAGACGGGTTCCTTTTTGTAATATCAATCCCCCGCGAGTTTCCGGGCGTAGCATGAAAAGTTTTAACAAATTTTTTTGGCAATGGAACTTGAAAAAGAATGAGACCCACACAATAAAAAAAACTTGTATAAATACAGCCAAACCTTACCACAAACCCAAAAGAAAAAATCTAAAAAAAGGGCCAAGCTCATCTACCCCTTCCACATTTGCGCCTTCATAATTTATAAAAGTAGGGTACGGTCCCGTAACAAATAACAACCCCCTTGAAAAACTTGGCCCCAAAAACGGGAAATTTTCTTACCATAAAGTTTTTAAAATTTATTGAAAAAAAGGGAAATTTTGGTCCTATTTTTCCATCAACGCGGGCTAAAAAAGCGTTTTCGAAAACTTTCCCAGGAATGGGTGAAATTTTTGGAACCCAGGGGAACGCAGCGAAAAGAAGTTTGGGATACGCGCACCTACGTCGTAACATGCTGTAGAGATAGTGCACATGAAGCCACAGCCGTCTGGATGTATATTAAAGTGGTTTTTAAGGTCCCCCGGAACCCCTTTTTCCCCGTTTTTATTCGACAGCTCCACTTTGGGGGGGAAGTGACAACGGCGTTTTGTTTGGTTTTTCGAATCGAAAAAATTTTCCATATATCGTTCGAAAAAAAATGACAACTTTTCCTGAAATAATTCTTGGTGAGAATTTAATACGGCTTTCGTGGGTTGGTCGAGGCCGGCAAAGGGGCGGGCGTGGATTTGGGCTGGAAAACTCGGGTAAAAATACTACGCGTAAAATACGCTTTGTGGGCCTTAAAAACTCGACAACCAAAAACAATCATAACAATCAAATTCTGAATAAAATAGGGCCTAAATTTTCCCTTGTAGGTTTTAAAGGGTTTAATCATTTTCTATGCAATATTTTACAAAGCAAGGCATATTCCAGTTTCATTTACGCGGAATAAATTTCCCGTTTTATGTTGGTAGAAAAGGAAAACCAAACCTTAAATTTTTTAAAAAACATCCCTGACCCCTATGGTTTTTCATGTTCCCTAAATTTTTTTTCATCCCCCTAAAAATTTTGCTTTTTGAATTGTTCTACATATTTCAAAACCCTCATATTTTAAAAATTTTCACGAGGGGTACTACAATTGGGATTCCTTTTTTTAAAAAACCCAAAACTCGTAAAGATTTCGAAGTGCATATCCAAACTAACCCCACTTTTATTTTTAAAAGCGCGCATTTTTTTAAAACCAACCTCCTGATTTGGGCCCAAGAGGTCTCACTTCTTGAAAACTCGCACTTCCGGTCGACATCGATCTTTTTCGATTTCGAATTTGTAAACAGAATCGCAACATGAGAGGTGTCACATTTGGGTGAGATGAGACGTGTCGAAAAAAGTGAAAAGTGAGAGCTGTCGAATCGAAACAGAATAAGGGTCCTGTATCTACTCCTAGCGGAGGTCTTACGAAGCCGTAAAGTACTTGGCCATCGGCCTGTGCGCGGCAGCGAAGCCTAGCGGAAATACCCGTGGACCTTTAAAGTGTTTAAACAAATACGTCTGGACGGCGGTGCATGAAGGCAAGCCACAAAAAACATAACCTCAATTCCTCAATCAAGAAAGTCATGGCGTTCAAAGATTTTCGTGCAATATTAAGGTAAATTTATTAATGCAGCTAACTTAATATATACTGTAATATTTAGTTGGAATTTGTATTTGTCCTCTTATTCATATTTTAAAAACTTTTATAGGTTTTTCTGACCCGATGGTGAGCTGCCTACGAGGCCACCGAGCAAGTCATCTCTATAGGCCTAGGGCCGAAGGATCCTGTAAGTTGTGACGATTGTAGGCGTTTGTCACTAATATTTACTAATTAATAATCGTAAGCATTGTGATTACCGTACCGGTAAGACCTTATGCCTAGCCCTAGCCTAATCCTTAACTGGCCTAGGGCCTAGGCCTAGCCCTAGCCCTTGGCATGGACTAACGTCGTTGCTGGTTTGGGCCTAGGCCTATGATTGGGCATAAAAAATCTGGTTTCAATAGCCTTGTTTACATGGAGGACTGAGTACGGAGTGAGTACGGTTTTTGGTCTCAGTACCACATGAAAAACACATGAAATCAGGTACCGAACCGGTTGGGTTCGGTCCGACGAAATGGTGGGACCGAACCGAAATACCGTACTGAGTACTCACATGTAAACAGCTTCCTGAGAGGGAACCGAACTGAAAAACATGCAGCCTAATTGCAAATGTCAATAAATAAGTTTTAAAATGTTTTATCTATTTTTAACTTCTGTTCTTTGGGCTCCAACTTCAAATGTAGATCATACACGCCTAGGCCTGGCCTTCAATCCTACCCGTATTTACGAAAATGACATGAAAGTAAGGTTATGTAACAGTGATGTTTTGAGCAATCGCCGTAAGATGGCGTCGATGCTGGACCGAATGTCAGTTCAGTTCTAGTTGGGTACTCGACATGTAAACTCGTCAAGGACATTGGAACCGTACTTAAATTTCAGTACAGTGCTGGACCCAGTCCTCCATGTAAACAAGGCTAATGTCTAGGGCTATGTATATCATGCACGGAACAAGAGTAGTATGACGGAATGGCTAATTTTGCACCAATGTTTTTTGTTGTTGTTCAAAACCATGTAAAATCACTAGTAAATTACAAATAAACACGCGGAAACCCACTTTTACCGACAATTTCCAAAAAATAAAACATAAAAAAACGTAGCGAGGAGTGACGCGGACTAGGAAAAGGCCTACCTGCTGAGATGTTGTGCTCACTGCAAATAACCTTACAAGAACATAATAAAAAAATCCAAAATAGAATCATCACACTTTTATAGTGCCAAAAAAAAAATCAAAACCTTTAACGTCGCTATTTTAAACGAAAGTCCTTTTGTGGTGAAAGTCCTTTTTATTTAAAATAGCGATGTTAAAGGCTTTGTAGATGGAGTATTTTGGTGAAAAAGGTTGGTAGGCCTAGTAAGTAAAATCAAGACGTAAATTAGCAAACATGGCCACCAAATGACAGTGAAATGAGCGAGTGTTTGTGTTCAATCATGTGTTCATTATTTGATATAATTGGTATATTTTCAGAGTGATTAGTAAAAATAAATCGTTTATAATGAGTTCTTCATTTATTTCTCATTTGAAGTTGTTTTTTAATGTTTTCTTTGAAAAAGCAGGGTTGAAAAGTTGGACTGCACCAACTGAACTAGTACCAAAACGACCCGATTCAAGCAAACTAAAAGTGATTAAATAAGTCCCGAAACTACTTTCCGCGGCCAAAAACCAAGTAAATACATAATAATATTTAGTTAAATAAAGGAAAATCGTAAATTTAATACAAAATAACATTTCCGTCAAATTACCCTTATACCATCATGCACTTTCAATGCGCCGCTAGACGAGATAGTGTTCAAAACCCAAGGGATAGAAATAAAGGCAGAGTGTAATGCTACACTACTAGGAATCCGCACTGACTACAGGTTGAATTGGAAGGAACACACACGCTTCGTTAGGGCAAAGCTGAGCTCGGGATATAATAGGTTGCGCGAGCTGTCTAGGTAGCCTACTGTGCTGATGACCTACTCCGAATGGCCTACGACGCTTATATCAATTCTTACATACGGTATGGTATAATAGTATGGGGTAGCTCAGTGGATGTAAATTGTGTGTTTGTAGGGCAAAAGAAGGCGCTGCATGTCTTGGCTCACATTGGTCCCCGTAAGTCGTGTAGAAGAGCCTTCCTGAAGTTAAACTGTCTAACGGTCACAGGGATCTACATTCTCGAGCTGCTTCTCCACATGAGGGAAAATCAGAGGGAGTTAAAGAAAAATGCAGATGTCCACCAGTTCAATTTAAGAAATAAACTTGACTTTTACGTAGACCACCATAGAACTAAAATATGTGACCGGGATCCTATGGTCGCTGGTATAGCCTAAAGGTGTTCAAACAAGTTGCCTATGAGATTAAGGCTCTCTTACCAAAAAGTAAGCTGATATTTAAGGCTAGGCTAAGGAAATTCTTAGTTGAAAAATGTTTTTATAATCTGGATGAGTATTTTAGCTGTTAAAATTAGCGAAAAATGTTACTTATTACCCATTCAGAATTGTGATATGTCTTGATTTGTTTCATCTGTAATTATTGTGATTATTGTATTTGTTAATTTTATACTATCATACTTGTTTGTAAATCTTGACGAATTCTATGCCTGTGTGGCCATGGGCCCATGCTGTAGGTGTTTTGGAACAATAAAGAATTTGATTTGATTTGAAGCCGCGCTCCTTGGTTCTAGCCGGTTGCAGACTGGTGCCGGTTGCAGACTGGTTGAATTTGTTGAATTTGTCTCAAAGCACTTAGGCCTACGATCAATTCATTTTTGAAGTGAATTGAATAGGGCTAGGGCCTAGCCACAAGCTCAGTGCGGTGTCTACCTGCAGATGTCGTATGATCGCCAACGGGTTCAATATTCCGCCGCTAGGGAGGGGGGTACAAAAATGTAGTGTACAGGCCTAGGATCTGTCAAACGCATGCTTTTTCAGTGCTTTTATTCATTTTGCTTTGCTATAATAACGGGACAATGTTAAATCTGAAATAATTATTGACTGATGATCGTGTGGCAGGTGTAAAACATTTTTTTACTACTTCATCTTTTGTACTAAATACGATCTGCAAGTGGATGCAACAAGTACCGATTTAATTAGAGTAAAGCCCGTTTTAAACATTTTTAAAGTTTCCAACGAAGGCTGATTGTGATGGATGATTATTTGTTCTGAATAATATAGGACTAGGCCTACTAAACCTGCATCTTACAAATTTACTACGTTTACATGCAGGTTTGAAAACGATTTCAAAACGTTTTGAGTTTTCAAAACTGCATGTAAACGCTTCGAATCTGGGTTTGGATCGGTTCAAGTCAATCCTGTTTGCTAGTAGAGGTGACTTGAAAACTAGTTTTGAAAACTGTCATGTATACACCTGGCTGCAACCAAAACGCTCGTTGCGTTGCAATTTGAGGTTATGTTTGCTAAAAGCAAGTTAAGAACGTGATCTTGGTATTCTGAATTATGTTCTAAACGTTACGGCAAATGTTTTTGGTCATCTAATGAAGTTATACTTATGTTATACGCAATAAAATTATATATTTTTTTCATTAGAAAACAGTGGAATTTGTTTAATACATTGTGCTGTCTACCGGGAAATAAGTGAACTAAATAATAGTTTTGAGATCGTTTTCAGATCTGTATCATGTAAACGCATCATCGTTTTGAAAGACTCAAGTCAAAACTTTTTTCAAAACTGCATGTAAACGTAGTAATTGACAACTATAAGCCTAAATTAGCCAACGCTTCCGTGAGGTCAGAACCAATAATAATAAACGCAACGCTCCAAAGCTTAGGAACTGATTCAAATTGTACATTTTCAATTTTCATAGCTTTCTAGAACACATGAATATTTTACTCCTGGGTAGGTCCGAAATTAATCTTTAAATCTTCATGCAATTGAACATGTATCAAAGTTCCCTTACTTTTCGCTCGATTTTCATTATCATCTTTTAAATTAGCTTTTATTTTAATAGTGTTATCATGTTTTTGTTTCATAATTTATTTGTAGCTATTACTTGATTAATTTGTTGTATTTGCATATTTGTTAATTGTGGGCCTAACGTATTTTATATTAGGGGAACATGCTGTACCTTGGACCACTTTTTACATTTATATGGTTTCTGGAGAAATGAGATGATGATTTTGGTTTATTTTTTTTGTATTTGCTAGAACATGCCTTGTACAAACTTTGTTGATTTTATTGTATATGGCACTTTACAATTATTGCTATAAATTAACCATTTTAATAATTAGTGCAAAGTGGTCCAAGGTACAGCATAGCGATGTACCTTGGACCATGTAATTCGTACCTTGGACCATGTAATTTATGCCTTGAATTATGTACATAAATTACATAGAAAATTGAAGGATAGGCCTATAGACCTACTTAATGTTTTCTTTCTTGTTAGTACTTCATATTTAAAGAGTGGGAGTGTAGGCCTATAGTTATATTTCTATTGACTAAAAATATTATTAAGGCCAGCCATTTTGAATTATAAAAAAAAAAAAAAAAAAATCGGTACTTAGCCCCCCCCCCCCCCCCCGAAAAGGAAAGTAGGTTAGGGGGTTGGGGGGGGGAAGCATGAAGTGCGTTGCCGTAGTCAGCTAGCCCCCCCCCCCTCCCCTAAAAAGTGGATAGTAGGTTGGGGGGGGTGGCGCGAAGTGCCGAGGGGGGGGGCCTAGCTGACAACGGCAACGCATTTTATGCTTCCCCCACGGCGCTTTGCGGCCCCCCCCCCAACTCCACTAATTTCACCCTTACCTTGCCCTCTTTACTTCGTAGCATTATGTAAAGAAACAAAACGAATTGGCCTACCATGGTAAAGGAAATGCCATGTTAAATGTACCTTGGACATGGTCCAAGGTACATTACTATAAGGTGACCCAAGGTACAACCAAGCACGTAACTTTTTGATTTCCCTCCAATTTAGTTTGAGGTTCAGTTGCCTGTTTTATGTAATTGGTATAATTATACATCAAAACATGGTTCTCAGACTTAATAAAGTGTTTTAGCAGTAAAATATCATTCAAGACTTTAAAAAGCAAAATAGTAACATGCAAAATATTTACTTTGAATGGTTGAAAACACAAATTATTTTTTTAATGATGCTAGGTTTTCTACCACCATCCCAGTTTGGTATAGTCTGACACCTAGTGGCATAATTGACAACTATAAATTTTAGCTATTTTTTTTACCACAAGATAGCAGAGATATCTTGAATGGTCCAAGGTACAACTATGTCCAAGGTACAGCATGTTCCCCTACTTGTTGCAAATAGTAGGGATGATGGGAAGGTTTATTGTAAATTCGTATAGTGGTCAGGTAGAGGTTATTAAATTCGTTTTGTGGATAGTAAATTAAATACAAATTTAATTTTAAAAGATCCCTTTTGAATGGTGCACAATTATACAGTATAATTCATTTGCCATACATAGTGATGGAATGTTTTTAAGTTCTCAATTGCGCAAACTTCATCATTTGCATAAACGTAGGGCCTACTTGCTACTACTGACAAGTCAAGTGACACTATAGATAAGACAACCAGGCTAGTTGACGTTTATTGGTTTACCGTTTAAACGTGATAAGTTTAAACATTAAGGAAACTACCCGTTTTCCCCCATTCCTATTGTGTTATACGTATTTTTTAAATTTAAAATCCTCATAGGGAAAACATATTTTAATTCAACCTGGCTTTTGTTGACCCGGCTAGATCCAACTTAACTGTTAGGGCCTAATGAAATTTTTAGAAAGGCTAGTAACTAAAATACTACATGCATCACAGTGTTGCTTTGCTTTGAACATATTATATGTTCATTATCATTGGCTTACCAAAGGCTTAGGCTAACATTGTTCTCGGTGCAAACATAGCCTACAAGGAATTTATATCAATTTCCCACAGTCCATACAGAAGGCTTTGAAAAGTAGTTATGATATACGTATTTCACGTACCGTATTCTTTGTTAGTGAACTTAGAATACGAGTGGCAAATAACAAAACGATGATGTTTTGTTGATATATTGATCTACAAAGTATTCAAACGAGTGTAAAACATTGAGAAACTGCTGTAGCGCCCATTCTCAATGGTAAAATTTGTACCCCCATCTACGCCCACTCGGTTGACATTGACGCGCGCTACTAGAGCGATCTAGCGGTTCCTAGTGAACCAACAGTCTGTGACATAGATTCTGTCTAGCCCTTTTGGAAGCCTTGACTTCAAAGTGGCTTTGTGGTGCTTGTGAGCGCATCCACCATCATAGGCTATGACTACGTATGTACGCCTTCAACGAATTCGATTTGGGATCCGCCCATATTAGGCCTATAATAATCGATAATATCGATCAATAATCTATAGGCCCTATTAGATTAAATCTCGATAATCAAAACTCAAAAGTCATTATCGGTAATCGAAATATCAATAATTGGCTACCTAGTTGAAAATGTCCCGACACACGTAGGACGGTAGGCTAATTCGTATTTCAGGTTTGGGCAGACAGAGATAGGTCACAATGTGTCTTACTCGAGATTTATGTTTGGGAGCAAACTTAGCTGATAGGGGGAGGTAAAAACAAAGACAACACAAACAGGACAAGGCAGCAAGTGGCATGAGATTGTTCAATTCAATTCAATTCAATTTAGGCCTATTAGCAGTTCGTTATTATTAGGCCTACATAATAATATCATCACACATATGTAGAGTATATCTACGAGTATTGAAAGGCGTAGGCGTAGGCCTAGGTGAAAAAAACAACATTACAATAACAGACAGCAATGAATAAATATAGCAATAACAATACACAACAAGCCAATTAGAATTCTATGCAGTGCTCACATAGGCAGCTCTTGCTAAGTTTGAACTTCATAACACTAGGGGCCTAAAAGACATGTTTTTTAAATAGAGGCTAATCTTGTTTTTAAATAAGTAAAGGCTAATATCCAGTCTTTTAAGTCTTTCTGGCAAGTAATTAAATAGAGCCACACCCGCATAAGCTGGATCCCGACTCACCATGTGCAGCCTAGAGCTGGCCATGTGAAGGTTACTCTTCTGCCTTGTATTGTGACTATGTAGGCCTATGTCACTATTTTTTAAAAATAAATGCTTATTCACAAAAACAAACACAAGTATCTACCTCATATATATAAAGACAAGGGACAGTAAAAATCCCAGATTAAAAAAAATAGCCCACGGCAAGAGGTTCTACTTGTCACTTTCGCAAGAATTCGCACCGCTTTTTTCTGATATAAAAAGATTCTTAGCTTGCCCGGAGAGGCACCCCAAAGCAGAGTACCATAATGGATTAATGATTGTACGTTAGTATAAACGGAAATTTTTACAGACATCATCGCTTACTTGGCGTGTAAGCATTTTTAGAGCAAAGCTCGCTGAGCTTAGTCTCTTGCTGAGGATTAGGACATGTTCATCCCATTTCAGCCTATAGTCCACAGTGAAGCCTAGCAGCCTGGATAATTTTACAGTATAATTGTTTTGAATTTCATTTACGTACCATCTTTGAAATTCCAGCTCTGTCGGAACGGGCTTGAATTTTTTATTGGTAATATCAATATTATTAATAGGTAGAGCCTACCGGGAGCCTACCGGTACCTAATATCAATTTGATAATGAAAAAAGTATTGATGTGCATCCCTAGTATAGACCTAGTCTGTGCCAGTAGGCCTACTCTGAAACTGACTTTGAAGAACGCGCTACCGAGTGTAGGCCTAGAGTTCCAATTCGAATTCTTTGAAGGCAATTTCAACCAAGGCGCTTGGTGTGCGTGATAACCATAGATATCTTAACACCTATAATAGGCTAGATTAGCAGTCTCCAATACCTCCGCACAGGGGCGAGCGTACCAAATTGAAGCGTCAATCCCACCCATTCAAAATGGCGGTTTGGCGTTTTGATTTATGCTTTTTTAATGCAATAAAGTATTTTACTGGATTGTTTGATATGGTTTTAGTTTTTGCAGCATGGTATTGAACAAACAGAAACAATGCAAAGTTATTGCATAAGGGAATTTAGTAATCATTTGGTGTTAAAGTAGAATATGCTCACCTGTCAAACTGGCGGCCATCTTTAAAAATATTTTTTCGATAAATCGCTCCCATCTATTAACATGCAAACTCACCCATTCAAGATGGCTTCCAATTGTCCCGGAAGTGGACCGCTGACTGCTAATCTAGCCTACTTTTATGGGATATCTATGTGATTACTGAGTCATTGACTTTCCTAGATTTTCCTCCCAGGGGTTGCTGAGAAAATACCATGAGTAGGTAGGGCCTAACCAGCTGAAGTGGGCTTGTTTTATAGTGTTTTGTTATTGCGATCCGGTTCGGGTTGCCAAGTGTCTCGTATTACCCGGGAAATCCCGTATTTGATGGGTGTTTCCCGCGGTTCCGTAGGCTGTTACCCATTGATCAGCATCACGTCTATAATTTACAAGAAAGTTAGGCTGTGCGCCGCTTTTTCAAAAAGGTTCGGGGGCGTATAGTTACTTCTGGCGACCCTAATTGCGGTGGATGTGCAAGTGGGTAGGCCTACAATAGAAAATTCTCTGTCCAAGCTAGACTACCTTGGCTATAGCAATCAAACTAGGGCTAATTGCCTATTGGAAAATGTAGGCTTACCTAGTTTCAATTTTTTTTTTTCAATTCCTAACTGTAAGTTGTCGGGATGCTGTGCAGTGCCTTGTCTCTGGCTCTGCTCAGAATTCCTAGGTAGTAGTGTGTTCTTATTTAGGACCGGGTGGTGTGTTGTCGTAACGTCACCCGTGGTTGGTCGCTTTGGTCGCGACCTACAACGGAACACTTCCGAACTAGAAATGTTTGAATTTATCAGCGGGAAAATGGCAATGGAACCTGCAAGTGATGCTGCTATTAATTAACTGTGACAAATACGACTGCCGGGCAATGTGTAGTCTTCTTGTGTGCTCTAGGCCAAATAAATATTTGATGCTTTTTGCTTAGGGCCTAAATGCCCTCTTGGCCCTAGGCCTGGGCCTACTAGTAAAACAATTTTACAGAAGATATATGAAAGCCTAGGCCTACCTCCAAGTATGCTCCACATACTCTCTAAGCATACCAATCGAGACTTGACAGCTCAATCAGTTAATCTACGTAGCGCCTATGAGTAAACAGCAAAATACACATCAGCAGACATATTTAAAAAATAGCGCCATAATTCAATGAAACGACCACTACGCCCACCTCAAAACGTTGGGCGTTGTGGTCGTGACCACTGGTGGACCAGAATTATTAACGGTACGCTTGGCAATGGGTAGAATAGTCGCCCTATCTGATTTACGGAACGCTGTAATAGAAGACTGGTCGCTTCTGCGGAACGCAACCTGCGCTATCACGCTCGTGGTGTGCGCACCAGAGACCAAGGATACAATTATATACTAGGAAAACGCTCAGTTGGACGCGTTGTTGAGCGAGCACCGGTACGTGCAACATGACCCGAGTACGACATTCCCATAAGGCCCACCACACAGTGTAGGCCTAACTGGATATTGACATTGTACACTATATTCTATTCCAACATCTTTGCATTGTACTAATTCACGTCATGCCTTCTAAAGTGTATCTTTGTATCTTCACTGCCTCCTTCATTTTTTAACATCATTTTTCGAATTATGATTACCAATAAGTCTTTAAGGTCTTGACCGATTTAGCTGAAAATTTGGAAAATAGGAGAGAATGTTGTACTTATTGACCCTGCAAAATTTCATAACGATCGGAACTTTTTTTTTTTATTTTGTTCAAAAACTATACAGCAACCCGCCTAGGTGGTATGTAGGCCTACATGTGTAAAAAAATTCAGGTGGATCAGAGAAACGGTACGACCTGTATCGAAGCAGTAACAGAAAAAAAAAAAAAAAAAAAACAGACATTCAAGCTATAAGAGTCAAGTGGAGACGCTCGCTACGCTCGCTCAATTACAACTACTGCGCAGAGCTCTATGAGGTTTGCTTGAGTCGACACCGCTACGTTGATCGTTTCTCCCGAGTTTGACGACCAACGAAAAAAAAAATATCGATATAAAACAAGTCACACGACCTTGAGACTGAACCGATGTTTTATGTTTCCGTCCACAGAGCCAACGACTGAAGTTACGCTATTTTGTAATATAATTGGTCTAGGAGCCTTTAGTTTCTCACTTTCGGTATTATTCAAGGCAATTAGTAGGGCTACCGTAGGCCTATGCCTAATGTGCGTGGAATATTATTTGCAGGTGTAGCGCAATCGAAATACGTTAACTACAAATCGTTATGACTGGTTTAACCCTACTTCTGCCATTAACAGGTGCATTTTTAATCACGCCTAGGCCTGGGGCCTACGTTTTATTATTATGATTCCTAGTTACAAGTTAGGCCTATTACTCAATTTACGATGGAAAGTGACTTAGAGTGGTAAAATATTAAAAAATGATGAAGACTCTTAGAGCCTAGTCTAGGGCCTAGGCCTACAGCAATTGCTATTGACTGCAACTTAGGCTTTGGCCTTATCAATCTGCATTAGTTTAGAAAATTCGTTGTAGGCTATTCAAATTTGATCAACGTAACAAAAATCCTTAGTTTTTTACAAGGGCCTCTGAGAAGCCTAGGCTAGGCCCTACATCAAACCTTGGAACACACTCAAATTCTTAAATTAGGCCTTAGACGTATGCTTTATTATTCAAATTATTTTGATATGGTCAACACAAACAATGTTCTAGAACTAGAACTAGTAGATAGAACTGCATCAGGATTACAAACTTTGCGGATTTTGTCAACTCTGGAATTGCTTTGTTATGCCTGGGGCCTAGGCCTAGCTAGGCAAGGTAGGTCTAATACATAAAGCAAATTTCTCAAATTTTTTAAACTTTTCAACCTAAACTATCCAAACCGAATAAACGAACACTTAGCCTAACTAACCGAAACCGAACCGAAATCAAAAATTAGTATTTGTCGCACATCCCTGAACTCTGAACTTTTCTCAAGTATTTCCAGAGAAGCACAAGTGTGAGGGGGCACTTTTGTGTGTTTGCTGGAAGAGCAAAAAAATATTTTTAATACCTACGGGTACCATTCATTTTACTAAAATGCTGTTTTACATTTCAGAAGTGAGATGAACTAACGACCGTCAAGACAACTCTGACAGAAGAGTTATCTTACTTCTTCACTTCCTATACCTACCCTGGGTCGCACAAGGTCTCACAGTAATAACCTTGGCCACTCGATCGTCTTGAGTTCCGCACTTGTTTCAAGATTCCAGACGGACCTTCTTCTCCTCAGTCGTCTGCCTCTTACGTTGAGCCTGGTGAGTGAGCCAGGCTTCTTTTAGTAGGAAGATATTTTTATAAGTAGGCTTAGCAAGGTTTTTTAATTAGGGTTGTTGTCGATAAACGATATATCGATCGATAATCTATTTCAGTAATATGATACGATAATCGATTCAATTATTTTGATATGATATGCTATGATTATCGATTTACACAGGTAGTAACACTAACATCGATGTTTTCGTGGTTTGCGGAGCTCAAAGATGCCGCAATGTGTTATCTACCCGCCGATTGGATGTCGGAGCATCCAATACCCGCTCAAGTATAACGTCACGCCCTCCTCGCCAGTGCGCATGCGCTCGCAGTCGCTATTCTAGCTAGACAAAACATCGCCTGATCGCGATCAGTACGGCTCGAGGTGTTGTGGCGTGAAGTTCTCAAGCGTCGGTCTGCCCAATTATATTGAATTTCTGATATTTCTTCCGTCCAAAAAAGGAACTTTGCCATTACTTGTGAGTTGTGATTCTGCCTAGCAAGATGAGTCAAGTGTGGCAGTTTTTTTAATTCAAAATAGATGAAGAGGGCGATAAGACTGAGCTGGAATGTCGAAGAGATCTTGCTCGCTAGACGCTAGCTTTGCCGGCGCGTACCGGTACTGTAAAACATGTAAAACCCCCACCCCCCACCCCATGCAAGTCAAGACGTTAGCTGTGTAGGCCCTAATTGAAATTTAACCCTCAATTTTATTTTCATTGGCCTACATTCTAATCCTTAATGATCTCTCATAGTAGTATAGTATTACAATTTTGCAATTTTCCTGCTTAATTCCTATGCTTAATTTGGAATTTGATATGATAATCAATTTGGGTCTATATCGATATACAGTATTTCGATATGATTTAGTATCGATTCCACACCTCCGATTATCGATCACAATTTTCACATCAAACTGCAACCCTAATTTTAATGTTTGTTTTTTTAGCCCACGAGACTCGGGCCTACCAATAATAAAAAATAAATAAAATAAATAAATTGTATTTAGAGTCGACTGGACTCAAGTTGTATAAAACTGATTTTTCAGTGGGGGACAGTAAATCAAAGCGACCAAACTGATTTTCAGTGGAGGACAGTAAATCAAAGCGACCAAGCCAACCTTGTAGGCCCCGACGCAATCGACGAGTGAGCGATAATCAACCAAAGATCAATATTTTAATAAGAAATATAGCAATCAGTGGTGCGAACACCCGCGTATCAACGCCAGAATCAACAAGGCCGATTCAGAACAACTTTGAATTTATTATGCCTCGTTGCTAGGACGGCTCCAAAGTCACCGTTTACAAACTTCTAAGACAAGAACTGACGCACTTTAGTCCAAATCAGAAGTTAAAAAAACTGCTGACTTTTAATTTTATTTAGGCTATTGTATTTTATTATTTTTATTTTAAGATAGTATTTTGAATGGTAGGGTCTAGGCCTATAGGGCTATTGAATATTGATTATTGATTTGTTATTGATATCAAAGAAAACAATTTGATTTTGATTTTGTTAAGTTTGTGGGTAGGCTCCTTTAGTTTAGTTTAGTTTTATTTGCCTGTTGATGGGTAGGGCTACATGGTACAGATATAGGCATTGTCATGTAATTAATACTAAGCTAGATGTAAGCTGATACAATAATAGAATAATAAAATATTTACATAAATAGATAGTATTAGATCTAAGTAAATAGTACAGATAATTATATACATTGTCAAGTGATACTAAAATAGATGTAGCCTAATACAATGGTCGAATATTTGAATAGATAGATATTATTAGGCATACAAAAGTTTACAAATTTATAAGAACCAGGGGAGAAAATCTAGGTTTGACTGGGTGTATGGGTGAGATATTCCTGCAATGTATAAAAACTGTTTTCAACAAGGAAAGTTTTCAGATTAAGCTTGAATAAGGTATCGGATGAGGAGGACAGCACTTTATCTGGGAGTTTGTTATAGAGGATGGATGACAAATAGTGAGGGCCTTTAGAAAATAGGGATAGATTGTGAGAGGGAAGATGAATAAGTTTGGAGGATCTAGTTAGGTGGCTATGTATCTGGGAGTTTTGTATAAATAGGGAGGGGTTTTGGCGAACAAAGGTTGAGGCTGTCTGTATTAGCAGCCCAGTGAGCGTTTGAGCTCCTACTTTTTTGAAGAGGTGGCGACACGTGTGCCGTCGGGAGACTCGCGTCAATATTCGTATTGCTTTCTTTTGGAGTGTAAAAATTCTTTTGGCGTGTGGGGAAGCGCCCCAAAAGAGGATGCCATACGCTAGGTGGGAGTGGATGTGGGCAAAGTAGACTATTTTAAGAATTTCTGGTGTAATTATATATGACAATTGTCTGAGCATGTAACAGCCGCTAAGAATTTTGGAGGACACTTTGTCTATATGGGATGCCCAGTCTAGGGTTTCAGATAGAGTTAGGCCTAGGAGAGCGATAGAGTTAGAACGAGTGATATGTTTGTTCTGCAGTAGTATGCGGAAGCTCGAAAGGGGTACATTTTGGGGAGTGTGGAAAGATAAGTAAGTAGTTTTGGAGAGGGAGAGAGTGAGCTGATTGTCATTACAGTAATGTGCCATTAACTGGGCTTGGCTGTTTAATAAGGAGGGGAGGGTTTGGGCTAAAGTTTTTGGGGCTGTTAGCAGTTCAGAAAAGTCATCAGCATACATAGTGATGGCACCCTCCTGCAAGTGTTCCGGTAAGTCATTAACATTTATAAGGAAGGCGAGGGGTCCCAAGATTGAGCCTTGTGGGACACCTTTGGTGATTGCGATGGGCTCTGAATAGACAGAATTAGAGGAGTTGTTTGATGTATTCCTTATTTCGACTTTTTGGGAACGACCAGACAGGTAGGAGGATATCCAATTCAAGGCGATTCCTCTTATACCAAGATTCTCCATTTTGCATAGCAGGACACGATGGTCGATGGAGTCGAAGGCCTTGCTGAGGTCATAAAAGATACCAACCGCAGTATCGCCCGAGTCGAGGGCGGAATAAAGACGCGATAGAAAGTTAAAGATCGCCGTATTTGTGGACTTTTGTTTGAGAAAACCATGTTGGTGTGGAGAGATTAATCTATGGTAGTTGAGATGAGAAATGATGCGGTCATGCATAATATATTCGTAAATCTTTGAGAAGGAGGATAGAAGCGAGATTGGCCTATAGTTTTTTAGGGTCGTTTTTTTTGCCTTTCTGCTTATAGATGGGGATTACTTTAGCAGATTTTAATTTGGAGGGAAAGATTCCTGAAGAGAGGGATTCATTAATTATGTATGACAGAGGGTGAGAGATAAGCTTGGAGCATTTAGCTAGGAGAGACCCTGGTATTTCATCCAGGCCTGCAGAATGCTTCGAGCTTAGTTTCATTAATAGTTGAGATACTTCGGTCGGGTTAGTGGGGTATAGAAATATTGTTTGGGTTGGGGGTGTCAATTTTCTTGAGTTGGGAGGGTTGAAGTTGGGCTGATGTGGAAGGGGGAGGACTACAGGGACTGAGTTGATAAAAAAATTATTGAAGGTATTAGCAAGTGGGAGTGGCTCAGTGATGAGTCCACCATTAGTTGCGAGAGAAAGATTGGATTTGCTTGCAGGGGCTCGAGATTGAGATTTGATAAGAGACCATGCAGTTTTAGACTTGTTACTTGACCCGGAGATTAAGTTGCTATGGTAGCTTAGTTTGGCTTGACGGATGTTCATGGCATGTGCTTTTTTGAGAATTTTGTAGTTTTGCTCAGAAAGAGGGGTGCTGTGCTGATATTTGAGGGAAGAGTGGAGTGATCTAAGTTTATGGGCTTCCATGCGTAAGGGTTGGGTGATCCATGGGCATCCTGTTACTTTCTTGGCGGACACGAGTTTGAGGGGGAATGCAGTGTTAAAGTGTCGCAGGAATGTACACAGGAAGGCAGAATACAGGTCATCTGCATTAAGCTTGCCAGATAGGTTAGACCATTGTTCCCGATGCAATAGTGTTTGGAAATAATCAAGATTGGCTTCACTGAAGATGCGCTTTCGAACTTTAGATTGAGCATCGGTGTTAGGAAGGTGGAGAACAAGGGAGAGAGCATGGTGGTCGGACAGACCCGGGTCATGGGCTGTGGCAGTGTATAGAGACGGGTTGAGTGAGGTAAAGATATTATCGATGAGCGTGCTGCTCGAGTGAGTGATTCTGGTTGATGAAGTTATAGTAGCATGCATATTAAAGATTTGGATTAGATCAAGAAGTTGTGTACGTCCTGTTGTGTTGTCCTGTACGTGTATGTCCTAGGTTTAGTTAGACCTATTATGACGAAAAGCTCAATAGCTGTAGGCTACCGATATACCTAGACTTAGATATTTAACCGGGCTTTTGTATCTGCATATGGTGGGCCTACACCAGGTTTAAAAGTTCTTTTTTAGGGAAAGTCAGTTCTTACTAGGGATGACTTCGGGTACCCGGAAACCGGTTCGGAACCGGTTCCATTATGATCCGGTTCCCCTTTTTCGGAACCGGTTCTATTTTTAACCTAAAAGTTGCCAAGGGCCTAGGCACAGACGAGAATAAATGAGCCAGAAACACCCGTGGTTGCAAAATTCTTAGGCCTAGGCTAGGCCCTATGAATGTTGCGTCACACTTTTGACCTCTCGGCTTAGCCTAGGCCCATGTGTTGTGTTATAATAACATTGCAGAACTTGTTAATAACATTTTAATCATATACTAATTCTATTTTTCACGTTTAATCTTATATTATTTCTATTTTTTGCGTTTAAGCTCACGTAATCCATCTTTTGTGCATTGTTTGTTCAACTGTTTCTCACTAAGCAGTCCTACAATGTCTGGGACACGGCTCCGCCCCCTATCGAAATTCGAATCGATTATCGCCCCGCCCATGTTTCATCGAATTAGCCCGCGCAGATTCAAGTGAAGGGGGGCGAAAAGACGAGTGGAATGCGAAAGATCTTGCTGCAGACCTGCTTTGCCGGCGGTACCGGTACTGTAAAACTTGCATGGGGTGGGACCCCATGCAAGTCAAGACGTTAGCTGTGTAGTCCCTAATTAAATTTAACCCTCAATTTTATTTCATTGGCCTACACTAATCCTTAATGATCTCTCATATATATAAGTATTACTATTTTGCAAATTTTCCTTCTTAATTCCTATGCTTAATTTGTAATTTGATATGATAATCAATTTGGGTCTAATCGTATACAGTATTTCGATATGATTAAGTATTGATTCACACCTCCGATTATCGATCACAATTTTCACATCAAACTGCAACCCTAATTTTAATGTTTTTTTTTTAGCCTACGAGACTCGGGCTACCAAAAATAAAAAATAAATAAAATAAATAAATTGTATTTAGAGTCGACTGGACTCAAGTTGTATAAAACTGATTATCAGTGGGGGACAGTAAATCAAAGCGACCAAACTGATTTTCAGTGGAGGACAGTAAATCAAAGCGACCAGCAACCTTGTAGGCCCCGACGCAATCGACGAGTGAGCGATAATCAACCAAAGATCAATATTTTAATAAGAAATATAGCAATCAGTGGTGCGAACACCCGCGGATCAACGCCAGAATCAACAAGGCCGATTCAGAACAACTTTGAATTTATTATGCCTCGTTGCTAGGACGGCTCCAAAGTCACCGTTTACAAACTTCTAAGACAAGAACTGACGCACTTTAGTCCAAATCAGAAGTTAAAAAAACTGCTGACTTTTAATTTTATTTAGGCTATTGTATTTTATTATTTTTATTTTAAGATAGTATTTTGAATGGTAGGGTCTAGGCCTATAGGGCTATTGAATATTGATTATTGATTTGTTATTGCTATCAAAGAAAACAATTTGATTTTGATTTTGTTAAGTTTGTGGGTAGGCTCCTAGGTTTAGTTAGACCTATTATGACGAAAAGCTCAATAGCTGTAGGCTACCGGGCTTTTGTATCTGCATATGGTGGGCCTACACCAGGTTTAAAAGTTCTTTTTTAGGGAAAGTCAGTTCTTACTTTTTTGTAATGGGTTTTCATCCTATAGTCCGGGGTCTACCCACAAATTTGAGGCCGAACCTAGGACAAATTGCAACAGAAGCAAATTTGGTATCATTGGATTCAGGAAAAAACTAAATAACCCACCAAGAATCTTCTAGGGTTACCAACTTGGGTCAACTAGAATCCCGGACAAAGCTCGAATTTTAGTGGGCACACAAGGGGCCGCCGGAGGCGAATTTTTTTGGACCCTTTTAGCCTTCAAAACAACCGGATACGTAATTAAAGAGGGAGCGGAGTGACTGAGTGTCTCCATTCAACTTAAACGGCTCTCATTCTGTGATTCTGTCTGTCTGTACGTCGAAAATCAGCCGAACCGCTGAAAAAGATTGCGCTGAAATTTTAAACAGACATCCGGAACGAGTTTACTAAGAAAGGACTGTTAACAAAATCAGTTTGATCCATTGCGATTTAAGCCTACAATAAATAAAAATGTGATTTTTAATAATATCAATGGCATTTGTTTCGTAGCAGTTAGCGGTACGAGGTTGACGTGGCCTGCATGGCCTAGTGGTAACTATTTAGCCTACCGCACGGATGGATGGGGTTCGATACCCGTCAGTTATAACTTTTTTATATTTTTACACCCACATATTATTTTTGAGGGGTGTTAAATGGGAAATAAAAATTAGGTGATTTTGTTTTATCTTGGAAATTTATTAATGTTTCACGCTAATACGTTTTTGAGTACGATTCGCATTTTGAATGATTGTGGCAAGCAGAGTGAGTTCCTGTAAGGGTGACCAGACGGTCCGGTTTTTAGAAGTCAAAACACTTGGCTAACTCACTCGTTTAACAACGACTTTGGCGTTTCCCTAGTTTAAAAGATTCAATGACTTCGATATATCCAAGTTTTAATTCTTCTTTTTGGGAGGCGAATTGCCTACCAGTTCCATTTCACGATGCAACAATCCGACAGAAAACACAGGAAAATCGCTCACTGTACGTTAAGTGCCGACACGTCTGGCCACGGTCGCTAAACAAACGGACTAATACTAAACTGAAATCTCATGTTTCTGCTTGCGCGCCAGTGCTGATTGAGTTACGTTGGTCTTGGCCAGCGGAGTTCAAGTAGCACCTGCGCTTTGCCAAGTGCGCATACAATACAAAGGGGTTGGGGAGGGGTAGTGGGACAGGGCAGTCACGAGCACGACTAGCTAGGAGTAGGACTACGGAAAGGCGGCTACATGAAAGAAACTAACTTTTATTCCACATTACCAAACCAACTGATGTACCAACTTTAGAGAGAAAAAACACTAATTCACTGCAATACTCTAAAATTCAATAAAATGTAGTACAAATATGACTTTTTCACAAATTCCGGACAAAGTGCCGTCCGGAATGAGGCAATTCCTCTTTCCGGACAAAGGCATCAAAATCAGGACTGTCCGGAGAAATTCCGGACGGTTGGCAACCCTAGAATCAGCTCAAATCCCCATAGGGTGATGGGTCTCATACTAAAATTAAATTTTAAAGAATTATATTTTTGAATCCTAGTAACCATGGTATTTAATCAAAGCTTATTTAGGCCTAAGGGTCTTTCAAATAAAAAATATTTCAACTGTTTAATTACCTAGGCCTAATTTTGTTGCCAGCAGAGGTCCATGAAGGTCAAATTTTGTATTTTCTTTTTGCAATATAATTTGGTAGGCCTAAACGTTTTTCTATTGGCACAATAGGCCTACCTAATGTTTAATGATGGTCACATTGTTGTAAATAATTAGCTAATAGGTCACACTTGATAAAAGGTATAAGTCAATAATTTCAGAAAAAGGTTATTATTACAATCTGTAGGATCATGAACCTACGAAAATGTAGTCAAAATTCTGTTTACATTACGTTTTGGCGCACAAAAATCAAATTACGTAATAATATAATTCACCGATAGAGGTATTTTCAAATCGTGAGATCCCAAGCGAGACTTAACTAGGGGTGACGAGATTGCGACCAGCGCATTCCAGAACATAGTCACTCAACTCTTACGAACTATGTCAGGCCTCGGTAGCTCAGCAAACTTCTCCATTGAATTCACTATGGCAGTTTCAGGGGGCTGCCCATGACACTGCTCAAGATACATCGCCGCATCCATCTCTCTTGCACTCACTCGTAGGCATGGGCACTACTCGCTGGGCGGACAGACGGACGGAAGCACGTGTCAGTTTACAACACGCTCTGTTGTCGACTCAAGTTACTCTTTAGGCAGCGGGCAGGTTCCGCGGGAAAGACCGCACCGACGTAGCGCGTAAAATAAAACGGTGAATTAGCCTTAAAACGGCCGCGTTAATTACCCGGGTCTTAAAATCGGCTCCGGGTAATTTCTGGAACCGGGTACCCGATGTCATCCCTAATAAATAACGATTTTTTTTTTTATTTTTGCGTTGATCGATAATCGAATAAAAATTAGTCCTATACTTTCTTGCATAGGCATACCGACGCGGACCGTGGGGGCATGGACCTTTTGCGAGTGCATCTTTTTGTTCCATCTATTAGCTCAAAACAGGGTTTTTCCGCACTAGCGACGTCTTTCACAAGAGAGCGCCCCGCCCCCCCCATCCCCCACTCCCATGCGTGGCTGAGCCGATAATCGATTGGAGAAGGCTTCAAATTGATTATCGATCGTTTCGGGAAATAAGCGTATCGATCGATAGGATATTGATTATCAAACGGCAACCCTAATTTAGAGTCTACCCATTTGAACCCTTCAGTATTATCTATTATTGGTGTTGCCATGCACCAATATCAGGGGTCGGTAACCATTTTTGTCTTAGGAGCCAATTTTACAGAAAATTTGAAAATAATTGCTAGTTGGAGCCATAGGATAATTGAAAACTATTTACTGTACATCTTTTTACGTAAAGTTTTATTTTTATAGGGTACAAATGTACGACATAGTATTTTTAAAATATAAATAAATTTAAAATCATTTTTAATACCGTGCTGTTACTTTATGGAATACTATTCTCTAGAAATCAAAGAAGCTCCAAATTTTAAGAATAAAATAAAAGATCTTTTTAGTTAAATTGTCACTAAAAGGTATTCTTAAGGCCTACCGTGTTTTGATACTATTACACTTGCTTGTTTATTGACTATTTATTGTATCCTATTTTTATTTAGTTGTAATGAAGGGAATCAGGCATAACTTGCTATGGGACTATGCCCTCTCTGATTCTCTTCAACATTTTAAATTTTCTATCTTAACTTGTTGAATAAATAATAATAATAATAATAATTTGTTTTCAATTTTTATGTTTATACTGTAGTGACCGTTCAACCAATGTTAATTTTGTGGTTGAATTTTTATACGATAATTTAAAAATGTGGTCTGTATGTGGACAATTTTAACTTTATACCTGATGATTGTTTAAACAATTATACATTAATAGTGCTTTAAAACACTTGTAGGCCTACGCACAAACAGGTAGAACCTGCACAATTTGTGGCTTCTTCCGTAGTTCAGCTTAGTATTTTCTAGTAATTTCTATGGGAAAACTGTTTTATGACTCTTCAAAAAATGTCACTCAATGTTACTGGTAAACCACTACATGCAATCAATTATTCGGTCCAATCACTATTAATACGAGTGATTTACATTAGATATTTTGCGTTTATTTGCGTCACTCATGTTGACAGCTGCAGGTTGACTTTGGATTTTAGAGAATTTTCTTAACAAAACTATAGAGCCAGGCTAGACCCACTCAGACCTGGTTTTTATTACTGGAGTTAAATCAACTTAGACTAGGACTACTTAGACTAACTTAACTTAGAGTAGGAGGGGTTACTCACTTGAGTTTTAATGTGCATACAAATCCTGTCGTAAGGTAGTCGTTTCTAACTTTCACACCTGCAGTGTTGCTGGGTGCACAGCACACATTCTAAGAGGCGTGCGGATGAACGAGCGTATCGACATCACTCGAGTAACTCCGAGTTTTTATGCAAGTTGAAATTCCAACCAGCGTTGCAACACAGTGCGTTTCGTTTACATCACAAAAATTACACGCATTTTCGACCAACCCACGTAATTAGCTCGTAATAAAAACCAGGTCTCAGGAGCCGCAGGTTCCCGACCCCTGACCTATTTCATCGTGAAAGTTTGCAAGATACTGTGTATTTATCTTGAATATCCTCATTACATATTTGGTCCCATCTGGTCTTACCTACAATGCTTCTAAAAAACTTCATGTGAACAGTTTAAAATTATTTATTTGTTGCAAACATCAGGAAAGCTTGATTGGAACAACTACAGAGTATGGCTACTCTGTATGGCTTGTTAGCTGTTGTTACTTACTTTCTTTTTCTCTTTCAGGTGTATGAGAAACTCTTTAGTCGTCAAGGAAACTACAAGAACGTTTTTTGTCACCGCTAGCGTCAACAGTTTAGAAGAATTGTGTGGACAGGTAAGTGTTTTTGCTTGGTCTATACTGTACCACCATTTAAAACACTTAGTGGAAAACAACTTTTTATTTTACTAGGGAAACGCCAAAGTCTTTAAACGAGTGAGTGACCCATGTGTTGAGTACCCCTTAACCTTAGGCCTCCCTAGCCTATCATAGGCTAGAATTGCGCATTATGGCCTTACAGTTGACGTGATCTTATACTAACTAAACTTAAAAACCCTATTGGTATTTATACCAATATAAGTATCAAACTTAAATGCAAATGTTCCCGGGTACTCAACACATGACTCGCTCACTCGTCTAACAACAACTTTGGCGTTTCCCTAGTCTAGTTTGCTAAAGCGCCCTTATAGCCAAAATATGGGAGACGTGGGTTCAATCCCCTGGTCAGGAAAGATTTTGTAATTTCTGGATTGTATTTTAGTTAGATTGAGAAGGGTTAAGTTGGAAGCATGAGAACATAAAGCCAGCCTTAGGGCGGGCGACAAACTTTCAAATGCTGCATGAAACGTAGCTAATTAAAGTTGTACCTAATCACGAACGGTTTCGTCTTCTGGATCTCAGGCGGATGGGGCCCTAAATCAGCTACTACATGCAACAAACTACAACACTTACAACCTTGTAGGGCCACGAGAAGTAATTCTCAAGCATGTTGTCATCATCACAAGGTACTCACACACCATTCATACGGGGCACAATCAGCAGACAGTAAGGAGGCTTCCTCCCAACTCTGGTGTCGGGAGACAAGGATCCATGACTTACCTGGATTCGAACCAGGACCCTTGCAACAAGAGAAAAGCTCCCTCCGCTGTTGCTGGGCAAGGTGCCTCTTCATTCATACAAAGAGAAAAAAGGTTAGAGATAGGAAGGGTGGAAAGTCACAACACAGCACAACCAGTGAGGGGGCTTCCCTCCTAGACTCTGGTGCTTGGGCGACAAAAGAACCATGTCTTACCCTGGATTTGAACCAAGACCCGTGGCAACGAGAGAGGCTGCCCTACTAATTGTGACTGGGATTCGAAAACGAAAGGAAACAAGACTACAAATTGCAAGCTCTTGGCTATAGCACAGGTACACGTGCTATATTAGCTCTTGGCTGCAGATGAAGAGGTTGAAGGAAAAGACGAGTAGGGTCTAACAGGTTCATCACCTGCTAGGCCCCCCCAGCAGGACAAGGAGTCACACTTGTTATGAACAAGGAAACACGGACCCACCAGAGGGTGTAGAGTAGGCTCGCCCATCTCGACCCCATAGGTGAAGAAAGATGGAAAGTGATAGGTGTCAATGACTTGGTTGTTCAATTAGTTAAAATTATTAAACATGTTTTGAAATGCATATAACGCATTGTAGTCCATCATCTTTGGCAATAGGGCCTACTATGGTAAACATAGCCAGGACAAAATACGTGAAAATATTGCAAGGTTTACTCAATCTACGAGCGGAATTTGGGGGTACCTTGACGTGCAACATTTGATTAACCTTGTACACGGCATTTCACAGCCAGGTAAATAACAAACAAAAAATGTTTTTTTCAAAATCTAAACCATTGTCGTTAAAATAATTTCTAAACATTGGAAGCCTATTTTTCAATTTATTATTTCTTGTAGGTTTAAATTAGGGTTGCCGTTTGATAATCAATATATCGATCGATACGATTATTTCCTGAAACGATCGATAATCGATTCAGTCTTCCAGAATCGATTATCGTTATATCGATAATCGAATAGCTCGCCTGCCCAAAATTTTGTAATGTAGGTACCGCCCGCTCTGCAGAACTTTGTAAAATAGTAGGCCTACCAGTCAAGACATTTATCGCTTTATTCCGTGAAAAATGCGTCCACTGCGAGATCTACAACACGCGTAAGCTGTGAAGTACGAAGCGCCTGCACTGCTGCAGTAGGCCACCAGCATGACGCGTGTGTATTACGGGCCGGCTCGGGCGGCTGCATTCCCGCGCCGATCAGGCGCTGATTGCTCAACCTCGGCGCGTCACGGTCAAGCAAGGTCAACAAGTATTTTATTGAGATGCATTCCTCCCCACTCCACGTCAACTCGTAATCGCTTTTCTTCTTTCCGTAGTGCTACGATAATATTATCTTATCAGTTCTCTCACACCAATATTACGTCGTCTTCCAAACTAATGTCCAACAATAGGTATTCATCTTGTCGCGTAATAAATATTGGAGCATTGAATAGTTAAACTGATAATATCTCGTAAATGAATGAACGACATTCTCAACAAAAGCTGAAATGAAACTTCACAGAACCACGATTTCCAAGAAGACGACCTTCAAAGACAACACTCAAGCCGGGTAGCATAGCGCGGTTGTCCTCTACGTAGCTTGCTCTCTCTCTCGTCAGACGCTTTGGGGGGGGGGAGGGGATTGATTGGATATATAGCTTAACGTCTCATATTTATGCAACTTGGCTAATCGAGACGAAGGGAGGGACGAAAGGGGTGACGTGGAGAGCTCGTGAAAGACGTTGCTAGCGTGGAAAAACCCTGTTCTGAGCAAATAGAAGAAACAAAAGGATGCACTCGCAAAAGGTACGGTCCGCGTCGGTATGCGAGCAAGTTAAGGCCTAATTTTTATTTGATTATCGATTATCGATATTTTTTAAAATCGATTATCGCGATCGATAATCGATTTAACTGGTCCGATTATCGATACTGAAATTCGTATTGAACGGCAACCCTAGTTTAAATCGCAATGGATCTAGCTGATTTTGTTAGCAGTTCTCAGTAAACTCGTACCGGATGTCTGTTTAAAATTTCAAGTTTTCAACGCAATCTGTTCAGCGCTTTGGCTGATTTTCAACGTACACACACGCACGCAGACTAACAGAATGAGAGCCGTTTGAGTTGAATGGAGATCACTCCGTTTGCGCTCACTCGTTTAATAGTTTTATGTGATGTGATTATAAAATAAATAGTTGTTTTCCACTAAAGTGTTTTGAACTCCTCTAACTTTAAAACTAAAATAATGTAGGACTTACCACCATTTTTATTCTCTTCTGTTGCAAAAGAACAATGAACATAATTATATTGTTTTATACATGAAAATCCTGATTCATACTGCATCAACAATGAACTACTACTATTTATTGTTATTGTTTTTATTTTCTAAATTTATAATAGTAGCCTAAATAATAGAAAGTACTACTGGTAAGCCTACGTTCATCCCTAATTGTAAAGACGAGTGCCCGTACAAGCAATCTAGGCTAACCAGTAATACATGATAGTCACGTATACTCTCTTTTGTAGGGTTATGTTTTCCGAAATTAATTAATAAATAATAATACTATGTAGGTAGGTAGGCCTGTATACAGGGTAGGTACCTTTCCAGTTATCAATCATTTAAATTTTATCGTTGTGCAACCCTAGGCCTACTAGTAAAGCTGTGTTGCACATTTCAGGAATGGGAGGAACCTGTACAATCGTCAAGGAGGCTCCTCGAGAACATCGTATGTCGCAGCTCACATGTGATTCTTCAACTTCAAGATCTCAGACATCGCCATATTCAGCCGCCTACACTCGTGTCACAAAATCATTGAAAATTGAAGTGTTTGTAAGTCAGTTCTTGGAACAGTTGATTTATTCCTAATACCTTTATCCTCCCTTCTAAGAGGTTTATCCTGCATGTTCAGTACGGTGCTAGACTGTAACTTGCTCAACTATTTCATTTGTTGGAGTAATTTTATATTATGACAATTTTTTTGTTTCTTGCAGTCTCCAAGTTATTCTGACACTGACACAGCTGTTGTCTGTGAGTAAAGTAATGATATCGTTAAGCAAGTGGTCATGAAGAAGCATCAGCATGTTCCCAGCATGTTCACTAGCTCACACCACAGTTTACCTTACAGTCAAACTCTGTTCTTACGTTCATTACTAGGACGTTTTCCCGTTGTGAAGTTTGAGTGATTCGGTTCACATTCCATGAGTACAATGCTATTTATAAAATTCCCTATTAGGTACGTCCACCGGTTGTGCGTTGATCCGCTTATGACGCCATAATTTGTAGTACTTATCTATCTTATTATTATCTTATGCGGTAACTATAGGCGTATTGCATTTATCCAAGTAAAATACTAATGGGCCTAGTGAAAATAAAATAACGTAAATGTTAGGAATGAGGACCAATTTAAAAACCAAATTCCTATGCCTAACACGTAGTTTGATTGAAAACTTGCTAACCCTACTAAAAAGGCATTGGAACTCCCTTTAGCTTAATGGCGGCTAGTTCAATGTTTTCTTATGCCTGCCAGCTCGAGGCTACTCTGTACAGTAGTCTATCGATAATTCAAAGTCGAGGGGACCCTCCAAAAGCCATTTCGAAATACTAGGCTATACAAATTCAAATTAACCCAAAATACAAAATCCATAGTAAAACAAAAAAAAAATCAATTGAAGTTTGTTAAAAATACCTTTGAACGTAGCATTATTTCGGACATTCGGTAGGCCTATCATCGTGAGCACAGTGAAGCTTTTCAAAGTTTGAGCAGAGAGCTATACGATCGAACTGAGTTGACGACGAGAGCGCGTGGGCGGAGCCATCTAGCCGACTGATGGTGGCCGAGTGAGCTGTAGCGATACGCGCTGGGCTTCACTCCGTTCCAAAAACATTGCTCCTTTCTTTGATTTATTGCGTCAAATTTCAAACTTGGGACTCAATATTACCGTAAGCCCTACTTCGAAATACGAATTATACTGAATTTCGATGTAACCAAAAAAAATAAATATTTAAAGTCCTAAATTGATGGTCGGGGCGAATGTTTTTATTCGGAATTTGCCAAATTTTGAACTATCAGAGTTGGAATTGTGAAGGGACTACTGTAGTAACTGTGGAGTGATGTCTAGTATCCCCTGGTAGTGGGAGTGGTGTATGTCAGTATCGTCCATGATACTTAATCTCAGCTGCTCTTATAGAGTTCCCTTGTCCCGATTAAAACAACATGGAAATAAAAAGGATGGAGAATGGGCCAAACAACTCCAGATTTAAACAATGACCTAGAGACCAATCTGGTTAGCAGTTGTTAGGCCGTCAGATTGTGGTAAGTGCTTTTCTGTAAACTTTGTTCTGAACTAGTAGATAGGCTACATTAAAAATAACCTAGGCCTAATCTCTTACTAAAACTTAAAACTTTATTATGTAGGCCTACATACAACAAACACAACATTGTCTCTTTAGGGTTTCCACACCACTTTTTACATTTTGTCTTTGGATTGAAACAAAATTATCACAATTACTAACATAATAATAATAAAGAAGGGCCAATACCGATTCCACCAATTCTCTCCATATCGCAGGGCTGCCGTTTTAAACGGATTTTATCCGTTTTACGGATATTAAGGGTGCAAAACGGATAAACGGATTTTTAGTCTTATTTACGGATATTTGTTAATTACGTTTCTATGCTTATTTTCGTATATTTGAATCTGCGCGGGCTAATTTCGATTGTAAACATTGAGGCGGGGCGATTAATCGATTCGACTTTCGATAGGGGCGAGCATGGGCGCGTTTCCCAGATGTAGTAAGAAACTGCTTCCATTGAGAAACAGCCAATCAGACTGCACAGTTGCTTTTGGATGGCTTTTGGGGAGGATGAAAGTTAAATTGAACAGTCCAAGAGCCTACAAAATTGTTTTTTTCGATTTTTTGTTTATAAGTTTGGATTATGTGATATTAAAAGTGAAAAATAGAATTAGTATATGATTAAAATGTTATTATCAAGTTCTGCAATGTTATTATAGAACACAACACATGGGCCTAGGCTAGGCCTAGGTCAAATTGTGATGCAACATTCATAGGGCCTAGCTAGGGGGGCCTAGGCCTAGGCCCCAGGCCTAGAATTTTTTAACCAGGTCAGAAAATATTATTTTAATGTTTAAAATGGATTTTCTGTAAATAAATAACATTTTAAATTTTTATACAATCTTAATTAAAGCAACCACGGGCGTTTCTGGCTCCTTTCTTCTCGTCTGTGCATGGGCCTAGGCCCTTGGCAACTTTTAGGTTAAGATGGTAACAAAATATAAACATCACATTTATCCATTTTCATAGTTTGATCAATGAAATCAACGTTTTTTTTTAGACTTTTCACGGATATTTGCGGATATTTAACGTCCTCATACAGGATTTGAAAAAAATATCAGTGGCAGCCCTGCCATATCGGTAAAAATCGTTTTTTTTGTTGATGTTTTTCAAAGTTGGTATAACGTAATATTCTCTTTCCGTATCGACTAGTCGTCATCCCCAGTCAGGGCAAACTTTTACGACAATCGCTATCATTCAACAATAATATTTGGATGAGCAAAGCGAAGACTTCAATTTCACTGACCCCCAAAAATATTAGCTCCAGTGCTTTTTTTTTCTCTTTTTCTGTCCGTTTGTTCGCTCTCTACCGGGCAAACGGCATGTGCGATCTTGATGAAAATTGGAAGGGACCTTCGAAATCTCTAAACTTACCTAACTTGACACATTTTTTGGTACAATCAAAGAAATATTTCTCATGAATATCGTACTTTTATGATTTTTTTCTATTTTTAATGTGATATTTTCATGATATTTGGGACGACATATGGACATTAAGGTAATGGTGATGTAGTAGTAACTTTTGAAAAAAATATTGAAAAAGTTAGCCAGAATCCATAGAAATAAAGATTTTAATATAATTTTTTTGAGGTTTATAATAATTAACAAGTAACTATAGAAACTTGACAACAATCACCTACAATGCATACAAAAAGCAAGTCTTTGGGCCTCCAGATATTTTACATTTTTGGATGAGCGTAGCGAGCGTAGCGAGCGAAGCGAAGATTCCATTTCACTACACTGGAGAAAAAAATCCGGAATGTTTTTTTTTTTTTTTTTTTTTTTTTTTCTTTCTGTATTTTTGTGTGTTTGTTAACACGATTCCGGCTAAACCGATACTCCGATTGCGATGAAATTTAATGGAGACCTTCGAAATCTCTGAACTTAGAACTGCCACGTTTTTGAGCGCAATCGGGAAATTTTTTCTCATAAAAAACGCAATTTTACGATTTTTTTCGATTTTAAAAAAATTTCTTCGACTTATAACACCTACATGCTTTATCCGATTGTAATGATTTTTTTACAGAACCTTAATTTTATGAATTAAGATATTTGTGTGAAATTTGAGCGTAATCGAAAAATTATTTCTCATGAAAATCAAAATTTTACGGGTTTTTTCTTTTCTAAAACAATTCTTTGACTTATAACACCTACATGCTTTATCTTATTGTAATGATTTTTTCACAGAACCTTAATTTCGTGAATTAATATATTCGTGTTAAATTTTAGCGCAATCGAATAATTATTTCTTATACAAATTGCAATTTTACGATTTTTTTCTTTTTAAAAAAATACGACTAATTAAAAAAATTAAGTTAATTTTTTATTTTATTTTATTTAATTATAAAAATTAAGTTAATTTTTTATTTAATTTAATTTAATTTAAAAAATCTTCGATTAAGTAATGATTTTTTCACAGAACAACAGAAAATCCGCGTAACACATGGCATCTCAATGCACCATATACGCTCATCCAACAACGCGGCGGGACTTAAGCGTTTTCCTAGTATTAATATTGGTATTTCCATAGCAAACAATACTACTTCATAAAAATTATCCTAATTTAACAAAAATGATTTTGCACCAATGGGACTTAAAAAGTAAAAAGATCCCATGCATAGGCCTACTAAAACCTTACAAAAAAGCTCATCCACCAACGCGATTAAAAAAGCGTTCGCAAAGCGGCCTAATAATAATAATAATCATAATCATTATCCATTGCCGTTTCCTGCCTCTGGCAGGGTCAGCTTTGGTTAAGCAACCAAATTTTTCGACTTCTTTATCTTCTTCTTCTTTTCATATGCCCGCATTTTTGGCTTCTGGGCCAGCATGCATTTTCTGGTTTTCCAGTAGAGACAGGCTTCTTTTTCCTCATAGTCATAGTTTATGCCTAGTGGAATGGCATCCATTTCGTCTTTAAGACTTTAAGACAACATCTCGTCAGATTATTTTATTATTAATTTACGTATTGTTGGATGAGCGTAGCGAGCGAAGCGAAGATTCCATTTCACTACACTGGAAAAAAAATCCAGAATGTTTTTTTTTTCTTCTTTTTTTTGTATTTTTGTCTGTTTGTTAGCACGATTCCGGCTAAACCGATACTCCGATTGCGATGAAATTTTATGGAGGTCTTCGAAATCTCTGAACTTAGAACTGCCACGTTTTTGAGCACAATCGAAAAATTATTTCTCATGAAAATCGCAATTTTACGATTTTTTTTTATTTTTTAAAAATTTCTTCGACTTACAACACCTACATGCTTTGTCCGATTGTAATGATTTTTTCACAGAACCTTAATTTCATGAATTGATATATTCATGTGAAATTTGAGCGTTATCAAAAAACTTTTTTTTACGAAAATCGCAATTTTACGACTTTTTTCAATTTTTAAAATTTCTCCAGCGAATAACACCTACATGCTTTATCCGATTGTAATGATTTTTTTATTACAATTTATTAAAAAAAAAATTAAATTAATTTAATTTAATTTAATTTAATTTTAAAAATATCTTCAACTTAGTAATGGTTTTTTCACAGAACAACAGAAAATTCGCATAACACATGGCAGCTTAATGCACCAATTACGCTCATCCAACAACGCAGCAGGACTTAAGCGTTTTCCTAGTTATTAAAAATTATTATCATTATTATTAGAGAGAGAGAGAGAGAGAGAGAGAGAGAGAGAGAGAGAGAGAACTTTTATTTTTTAAGTAAAACACAGCTCTGTTGTACAGATACAATTGCCACAAGGACACAGAACAAAAATAACATTCATTGATTAACAACAATTAAAAAAGAGGTTTAAAATTTAAATACAAATACAAGAAATGAGTAATAATAAATAGTAATAATACCTAATATGGTACAATTAAAAATTACATGTTTAGACAATAAAGGTGATTCCGAAGAATAGAAATGGAATAATAATCAAATGACCTGTTCTACTAGTTTCTTACTTATAATTTATCTGTCCTTATGCATACCATACTTATTATTTAACGCAGTACACAATACACACACACACACACAGCTACTAGTAGAGGGGCGACAGTATAAATAACTACCGTAAGTCAGACTAGAGGGCTGGTTGTTACTTGATATTGCTCGTCTTTATTCCATGTTGTTTTCTCGGTGTCTCCCACAGCCTTTTATATCCCTGTTATTGGATGGATCACAAAATAATGACAATATTATATCTCGCATTTACAATCGCAGCTTGAGTCTTCATGTGTGACTACAGTTATGTATAGGACATTACTGTAGGCCTACACAGCTCTTGAAGTTGTCTAATTGGAAGTGAATTGCCTGATTTTGTTAATTGTTACGTTGATAAAGCAATACAACTTTACTTTAATATTTCACCAGCGTTAACTCTAGTTTTGAAACTGTTGAAAGATCTGCCCAAGTGGGTAGAGTGGCTGACTCAATGTCACAATGCTTTCATTTCACCGTTCACACTGGTTAAGCGACTGAACGAGTGAATAGCCTCCTATATTAAATGTTAACTCTATATTTTGTTATCCATCTATGAACTTGTGAGTTATGTGCACAATCCTTTGTGCCTGAAACTTATTTACATTAACAGCATCATGTGTATAGGGCCTACACTGTACAGTATCTTCAAAAGATTTTAGTTGAGGTCTATTATCAATCTTGTAGGCAAGTAACATTAAGACGTTTGTCCCAGACGTAATATGGTAATATATTTTAAGATTATTCAGCTCAATAAAAAATTATCAATAATCATAGATCTAGGCCTATTGAGGAATTTAGTATTTACACATAATATGTTGCACTTAATTAATTTAATACTGATACTCATTTATTTATAAACACTGGTACTTTATCTTCTTCTTCTTCTTCTCATATGCCCACATTTGGCCTATGATGCCATCATGCTTGATCTAGTCAACCAATAGAGACGAGCCTCCCTTTCCTCCTTCTTCATGCCGTTGGGCATTGCGTCACGCTCATTTGCCAGACTGGCACAGGTATATAGATGTCGTCTGTCATGTTCACCATTTCCGCATAATCTGCAGGTACTGGTTTCAAACACGCCTATTCGGTGCAGATGCTTCCCTAGAAGGTCATGTTGAGTCTTCACCTGAACTGTGCTGTTTCTGTTCGTCTATCATATATTCTTTTGGTTTACTTGCTGCGTGGTGTACACCTGCCATGGTTTGTCTTGTCCCTTTTTGACCCATTCTTGTCTAATTTTCTTAGAAACTGCAGCATTTACATGGGCTTATTGCTTATAACTTTATTACTCTTCTCTACTTGTTATTTAGATACGATTTTCAATTATAAAATACACAACGTCAAAAGTCTCATCATAGTTTGGTGCAAGAGGTAATGAGAAAAGTGTGATAAAAAATACAAATTTAGTTAAAAAAAACTAATTTTGTGTTGTTCGCAATTTCACAAAAAAGGTAAAAACCGTTACTAAAAAAAAAGAGGAGTAAGTAAGTAACTAAGTAGGGATGACATTGATTCCAAAAAGTTAGAATCGATCATTGTGACCTAAGAATCGATTCCCAAGAAAAATAAATATTTGTAGGCTACCCGACGTTATTTTGGTGGACTATATCCGCGGAGTCCATAAAGTCACGGAATGATGTTGCTCGCGAGATTTCGCAAAATTCGTGTTTTTTAAATGTGTTTTTGCTTTTTTCCATCTCTAAATTATGTAATTCGTCGACAATATTATTATTATTAGTTTTAGGCAATAAAATGGACATTTAAAAATAATTCGTGAAATTCGTTATCAGATCACCATTTTTCACTATTTCTAGGTATTGCCATCAACCAGTAACGTATTCCAACCAACCAATATTGTATTCAATGCCCAATGATTATTTTGAGAACTTACCTTTACAAGACTTTTAATGTATGGTTTTAAAATGTATTTGTAAAGAAAACAGCAACAATGTGCAATTGTTTTAAGCTTTTAACACAAACTGCTGAGTGCATCAAATTACAACAATGTGGTGACCCAAACTATGATGTCTCGTGCCGTAAGCCTTCGCAAGTAAAGAAATACAGTAGTAAACATAAAACTTTATTTTACCCCAATATTCAGATTGAGTACACGCAGGTCAATATTAGGACTAGATGGGCAGTCCCGATGGGTCTATCTGCTATCATGACTTTTGAATTGAAATTACCTTCTTATCAAAATCTTGATTCCTTTTTAATTTACATGTTGGTCAGTGACGATGCCATCGATCAAAGTCAATTTCAGAAAGCTTAGCAATTTTGTTCCACAAATAGAAATTGGCATGCTAAGCGAAAGAGGTCTGTACTCATTCCTTGCCGTACTATATGGTTTTGTGTCAAATCTCCACCAAGGTGTACAGTAAACCCTATTAAATTCAACTCGGTTAATTCAAAGTAGGGTTGGAAGTCCATACAGAAGCTTAGGTATATAGGCCAAGAACTTAATGTTATATTTCTATTACTTAAACTTTAATTTTTGGGGTTTCTTGGACTTCAAATTAAAGGGAGACTAGACTTTTATATTTTGTTTCAAGCATTGCGTTTTGCAACTGAATTTGATAAGCATATATATTTACTTATACTAAGTTGGAATATTTGGATGTCTAATCACAAGTAAAACCTTTAGTTACACTATAAGATTGCTGTTTATGTAAATACTAGTTTCAAATCTCTCGCATAGTAATTCCAAGGTGGTGGCATTATAATATATCCCTAATCATGGTCAATTGCAAATCACAGTCTGGCTTTCAAACACTCTGGTTACAATAATCCTACCCTTGGACATCCCTTCACAGTTGTCCTCTCTCCAATAAGCCTGGTTCTACACCTGAAGAGGGGCATGCATTGCACCCTGGGCAGGCATCCCACAAAAATTATTGAACTTATTAACTGACTCCATGATTTGCAAGTGGCCCTGGTTTTATGTGTTGTTCTCTAAGGCAGCTCTCTTGATTATGTATCGTGGACGACTGGCATACTTGCAATCAACAATAGGTCTGTTCAATTTGGCTACAACAATATGTAGATACCGGTAGGGCCTTTTGTGTACTATGTAATATCCTTTGGTATAGAAGGCCCTTATATGATCGGGCTATTTTATGATAATCATTGTGTTCCTCAGGCAAACTGCTTGAAACAGGTTTCGTTTTTGGCAAATCCAATTATAAAAAGGGTTGACCGGATAGAAACGGACTAAAGTGGTTGAGTTGTACCTAATTCACTAATGACATATACATGATACGTATTGTACGTACAGTCATGTCAAGTCTGATACTACACAAATACTATTCTCTGGTATTTACCCAAGTAGAAACTGGTACACAGTTGTTGCGTGCGATTAGTAACTTCTTAATCAATGGACTATAATAATTTCAAAAGACAAATTCAAATCAAATATGGAGATATCAAACAAAGAAAGGTGTACTAGTTTTAAATGTTTAACATTGCTGACATGATATACCGTAGTTTTATCATGATTGTCACTTCAAATTAGTTAAAAAGTCAATTTACAAAATACGTACGTACACGTAGGTTCATGCTTGCTTTTGTGCCTGAATGCTTGTTGGTTCTTTGGGCTTCTCCCACTTTTCAATGCAGAAGGTCCCTGGTTCAAACCCAGGTTCCAGCAAGTTTTTAAACTGTAAAAGGTGACTTTGGAGCCAACAATAAAGCACATAAGAAATCATTCACAATAATTACGTCCACATTGAAAATCAGTACCCTAGTTTGCATCTAAGTGGGTCGGCTCCATGTACACATAAGTTTTTATTTATTTACTGACCTTAACTAAAGCATTGTTGTAATATTAGTCTACACACTAATCTGTCGAAGGTTGTTTCCCTGTTTTGCCAAAAACCAACCGATTTCAAGATTAAGATTTTTATTTGAAAAGAGTACACATTCTTTCAAAGCAGTGTTTGGCAGTTTTTGGATGAGCGAAGTGATTTCTTCAATTTCACTAACCCCCCAAAAAAATTTTGATCAGGTGTTTTTTTTTTTTCTTTCTGTTTGTTTTGCTCTCTACCGGTCAAACGGCATATGCGATCTTGATGAAAATTAGACGGTAATGGTGATGTATTGCCTTTTGAAAGAAAATGTTGAAAAAGTTTGCCAGAATCCATATAAATTTTAATATAAGTTTTTTGAGGTATTTGATAACAATTAACAAGTAGGCCTAACAATATAAACTTGACAACAATCACCTACAATGCGTTCAAAAAGCACTTGCAAAAGTAAAGAGATTCCCACGCAAACTAACAAAAAAGCTAATCCATCAACGCGACTAAAAAAAGCGTTCGCGAAGCGGCCTAGTTGTAACTGAATTGGAGCCAAATATTATACATTGCTTACAGACAACACTGCTTTAAAGAATGTTCTGTACCTTCTGTATTCATATCCAACAATTCAATAAATAAATTAATCTATTAGCCATATTGTTGTAGCCATCAACCAAATTATGGAGAACCTTGATTACTTTATAACTTATGTCCCACTAAAAATGAACAGACGTATTGTTGTGGCCGACAGTTGCGAGAACTCATACATTGCGACCCAGAAGAACCTGGCTTCTTAGGGTGGTAGACCCTTGCAATTACAGTTTTTTATTGATATTTCGAGAACGGTGCAAAATACCCAAAAAACTGATTGCAACAGTAATGTGGTTTTGTTAACTATATTAATGCAAGAAAAATATTAAAATATAATAAATGGTACGGATCGTATTTTGTATAATATGCGTTTAATTTTAAGAATCAAATCAAAAACTTACTTACCATAACATTACAATCTTTTTTCGTGCAGGCTATAGTTCTCTCAAAACCACATAACATAATGTTGGCAGGGGTCTGCTGCTCTATACACAAGAGCAATAATTGTGCTCATTGGCAACCCTCAAACTCTTCTGTGCTTGCTTGACCTCCGGGGGGTGGGGGGTGACTGGAGGCAGATACCAGGATATAATAATTTTCAACTTGGATTATTACCCCAGGCTAGGAGATTTCTCATCAACTATGCTTTCACAACTACAATCATAACTTGATAAAATTTGTATTTTTTTTTACCTCTAGTGTTTGTTCTAGGGATGCACACAATAATCAATAATGTTGGGTCATAATATAAAAAAAATAGAATTGCATGTTTTCTGAAAAACACTTTTCAACAAGTCACCCCGTGCTTGTGCCGTATCATCGCCATTCAATTTGGTAAATTATATTAATTTGATATGTCCCTATGACGAAGGCTAAAAAGTATCCTACTGAAAATCAGTTATGAGACTGAGTGGGTAGACTCTACATATGAATTTATTTATTTTATAATAAGAAAATTTGATGTTTGCCTTTTTGAAACATTTTCTTGATCACGCCTGTCTGCTGGTAGAAGTGGAACCATTTTTACTGACATTGTTGTTTGATATTATGGATTTATTAATAATGCAGTCACATTTTTTTATTATTGGTCTCTTTTATTTTGTCATTGTGCATCTCTATTATTATTATTATTATTCAATTAGCAGTTAGTATTACCTTTCTGGTTTATTAAATGCAATATTGGGCTTGACATAAGAGGATGCCAGTGCAAGTCTGCTTGCAGTCTGCAATAGCCAGTAGAAATCTCCTTGGCTTAGGGTTCTTTTCTAGCTTTGAGGCCTCCATAATTGTGCATTTTTTCTTAAACTAAACTAATTTAACTTCAGAATATTCGTGAAAACCAATGTGCATTTATTTAAATTTAGATCTTGACCAAGTTTTGTTAGCATTTGAACCCATTTTCAGTTACTTGTTAACATCACTCCTATTATGAAATGCATGTTGGGTAAAGCACATTGTCGTTTAATATCTCCCCACTGAAAATCAATTATGTATCTAAAGTGGATGGGGAGTGGGTTGACTCTAAATACAACTTATTTAATTTAAATGCAATCCTAGTTTAATTTGTAAATTGGTCTTAAGATCTGAATGGGATAAACATAAAATAAATAAATGTAATTTCCAAAGAATTGAGGAAGGGTACTGATCATTTAGCAAGCACAGAAGACATTGAGGGTTTTCAATACTTAAAAAACTAGGAGCAATGATGGCCACTTAACCCCAGGAGGAGACCTAGTGTATTTGTTCTCATGGCTGCATCGGCCTGCATAGTGGTGTTGGCTATTTTCACTCTTTTGCTGCTTTTGTTACACTTAAACTGAGTGTTGTTTTTTTTATTCCTCTTGCACAGACGGGTCTGAAGGTGGAATTTGTGTGAACACTACTCATTGAAGTTGCTAATTCTTGAACGTACGGTCTAGTTCAAACCTGTTTGGACGAGTCTGTGTTTGAGAACTAGCAACTGACATGTTTGGTGGGCACTTATCAAATTTCACCGTCAATCTCGTCGATGCTCTTGGGAGAACACTCTGTTTAAGTGAAAAGCTGTGACGTGGGGGGTGGTAGCCCTGAAGTGCAAAAAAGACTTAGGGAGTATAAAAAGCGCTTTTTTGGCCCATTTTTTGTGTTTTTTGGTCCATTTTTTGATTGTTTTTCATATAATTCATATTTATTTTATGTTTTATTTGTATTTATTTAAATATTGTTAATAAATTATATATTTTTCCAATGCAATTGTTATTATTTACTAGTATTATTATTATTATTAATTATTATTATTAATTAATATTGGAACAATTGGAAAATAGACTAAGTCCATAAAGTAGGTCAACCAAATAGTTGGCCTTGAAAAAAATGGCTAAGTCCATAAACTAGGTCAACTGCTAACCTTGCAAGGTTAGCAGCTGACCTGGATGGCCTTGGAAAAAAAGACTATCTCCATAAATTAGGTCAATGCCCAAATTGCCTTGTTTGGCAACCTTGGTTACTACCAAGATTGCTTTCATAAGGCAAATTGAACACTGAAAGAACATGGAAGCAAGTATATGTTATAAAGCAATGGGAACAAAAAGGTGCTATGTACGAATGATCACAACAACAACAGCATGGGGGTTAGACAGAATTTATTAGGCAACACTGTACAAATGCATTATCACAACAACAGCATGGGCTAGACAAAATATATTAGGCAACACTGTACAAGAAATGGCCATAGAGAAAGCCACCATCTCCATGGCCTTGAAATTGCAAAGTGACGAGGATTAGTGCGTGGTCATCTCACCCAAATTTGTTTCCAGAGTAGGATGTTGGTACTTTTGTCCAGTGATCATGGCGTGGTAGGATGCAACGTAGAAGTCCAGCGATCGCAGTATGATTAAGGAGAGATGTTCCAAGTGCAGAGTCTAGATGCTTGGAGAGAAGATATATGCAGCAAGGCATTGCACAGCAAGACATTTCCAATTATCTGAAACAACCACAACATAGAATTAGTTTCAAAATAACAACATACACAACCAGGGAAGCAGCTTCAAGTGGGAACAAAATATAATTGTGTTTATGGTCAGAGAGCCATAAGGCCGGGCAATGCACTTGAAAAGATAACATTCTAGCACCTTTTACAAGTGGGGGCGGGGATGATAGAAATACAAAATAGCCTATCATTGGCAGAACACAAATTTGGACATTTGGGTCAACTGATGGGCAACTGAAAGAATTTTGGAATTTTTGACATGTTGTGTTATGAATCTAACAATCACAAGGTTTCTTGTACTAGTTTATAAGAAGTTTCTGGTTTCCTACCTACCTACACATTCAGTTTAGTATTATTCACATTTCTTTTCATTCTACTGCATTGTGTAGAAGGCAGGGACTAATTTCTTGTTTACTCTAGCTAAAGCATTGTACATTGTTCGAAAGTAAATGTGCAAGAAAAATAAATTGACTAGCTTCAAAGTTCAACACCATATAAGACATGCCAACAATTAATCTGGAAATTTTTAATTTACGCATATTTTTTTTTAAATGTGGAAAACAAACTGAAATTACAATATCCAACTTGACCGGGGATTGAGTCCAGGTCTCCCGCATGCTTGCTCCGTTAGACGTATGCCAGGCAAGCAGGGGACGCGGGTTCAATCCCCGGGGAGTAGAGATGGATGTAGTGACTTTCAGATTGTTTCCCATATTATCAACTCTTCCCAAGAGAATATTCTTCCACTAATTAAATCATAGAGTAAGTAGGGTTGCCGGTCAATGATACCATGGTTCGTCAGTAATCAAAATTTATTTATTTATGTTTCACTCAAATACAGCATTTCTGCCATTTTACATTGAGGTATAGACTAAAATAAATTTAAAATTTAAAAGCATATACAAACATAAAACATATCAAATCCAAAGATATAAATTCAAAATATCAAAATTATAAACTATATATGTATAATCTTATAATCTTATTAGCAATAATAATGTTTGTTCCATTGATCGACAATGAATAAAATAAGAATAAATAATTTGTATTTCGGTGGACACGATTCCACCCGCGGACAGCACCAGAATTAATGATTCGGAACAACGTTAGAATTTATTATGTGCTTTGTTGGTAGGACGACTCCAAAGTCACGTATTTAAGTCAGAAGTTAAAAATCATGTGCCTGTACAGAATTTGAACCCTGGGCCTTCTGCATTGGAAGCAGACTCGAGCCGCAAGACCAACAATGACGATCATTAATCAACTGTAATAATTAATAATCAAATGTTTTTAAACGTTAACAAAATCTTTCACCGATGATTTCTTTGGTCTGTTACTACCACTAAAAATACAAAATTGAACATAAATAATGAGCTATTTTGAAAAAGAGAAGAAAATTATTGATTACCGGGCGATTAGTAATTGGCGGCAACCCTAGATCGAACCTAGATGAAGACGCAGAGCTGCGATAATTGTAGTGAACATAAATTTATAAACATGATTCTATGTGACCTGCAGATCATCGAAGATTGATTTTTGTTGCTCCATTTTAAACATAATATTACTATTCGAGACGACGAGTCACCGCTGTAACCAAGGGTTGGTAACCAGGGTAAAAAATCTGGAGAAGGCCATTTTGAATTGCTAATATCCACTGTAAATGTAATTAACCGCAACTTACATGCACTAAGATTTATTTGTTTTTACATGGCGACAAAATGTGTAAAATGTGTATCATAATATTAAGGTTTGAGGTTATAACCTATGGGTCCGGAGGGGGAACGTGACTGGTGTGTTCAACCGAGGTCTATCTCGACGAGTAGGCTATCGAGTAGATATAATACTACTACTGCCCTACTTAACAAGAAGGCCTTAACTACATTTTTTTTTTAGTTAACACTGTTAAATCATATTGTGGGGGTGTTGTACTAAGTAAGAAGATTGTATCTGCATGCAAAAAGGGTCAAATGTACTATGAAAATATATACCTTATCAAGCTTATTTTCAATCATGGTTTCATGAATAAATCAATCTGCTTGGGCATAGTTAAGGCCCTCTTGTTTCTGTAGGGCAAAATAGGCCCCCCTTAGTTTGACCAATGCAATTATCAACATTTCTTGTGTTCTACAACCATAGCCCTTTCCGTTCATGCAAGTTCAGTGTGGTTTTGAATGTTGAAGTGCGTGCAATGCCTTGAGTGTGTGCAATGCCTTGAGTGATTGGTTTGCTGCTTTGAATTATCATTCATAAGTAATCTTGTGTTTGGTGTTGCTTAAAAAACATGCATTAAACTTGTTAAAACACTCTAATCATACTCTTTAAGAATCGACAAAAATTCTGGGACTGTGCGCCCCGGAACCATATTAGCTGTGGACCTCCCCCTAGGACCCCCATTTACAATTGTAATACCCAGGTAATTTTTATACCCTAGTTACAGCCCTGCGATGAGTGGTTATAGGGATGTAGGGCAATTACAAAATACCCATACCTTATGCAGGATTCAAACCCGCATCTACTTCACGTGACCTGACCTGCAGCAAGCTATAAGTTCAGACTTGGCAACAGACGGGAACGATAATTTCATGTCACGTCTTGTGTTGTCTTACTTTGAAGGAATTAATTGTAGGCTTAAACCTTCTTTCTCCACTTCAGCTAAGCTGCTCAGCTATAAAATTTGATTTTGTCTACTTCTTGATGTACATCATGTCAAGGCGGCCTATGCTATCCCAGTTTAGAAGTCCAAAGCTAGCAGAACCAATTAGCACCTATCTATTTGAAATTTAATTTGATTTTTGTGGCTTAACAACACTATTATTGCAATATTGCTATTCAAGAAAATGAGTGGCGATAGATAGGGAGTGAAGAATATTTACCTAAAAACCCATGCCATTTATGCAGGATTTGAACCCGCGTCTGTCTAATATGCTTCAGACCTGCATCCAAATCTAATAACTACCACAAATTTGAATTCAAAATCTTGACTATTGACTAGCTGTATCCAGTTCCGGTGGCAGTTTTAAAAAGAGAATGCATTATTATTTTTTAATTCCAAATCATTAATCATAGTTCATTTTTGTTCACGGTTTTGAGATCCTTTGGCCATTGACTTCTTAACCGGTATTTGCCTTTAGTATTTTAGATAATTATGCATTTTACTTTTAAACTACACATTCTTGGCAAAGTAGCATTTACTTTCGGTTCAACCAGGCTTACCAGTCATTTAGTATTCATTTGTGCTTTTAATGGGAATTAAAATTACCTGACTACAATAACTCAAATTCTGTCACTTTTGCCAATGAATGAAAAATCTGGTTTCTCTATTATGTTGTCTGCTATGTCTCATACAGTTGGAGCATTGATTCTTAGCATATCACTTGAGAGGAAGGACTACCGCCAATATTAAAACCACACAAAATAACCTTATTTTAGTAATGACCCACATAACGCTACACAAAAACAAAAAGTGGATAATAAGTCCCATGTGGTTTAGCTAGAATTATATCTGGCATAAATTAAATTAATGTATACCGTAATTAAAAATCTACTGATTACAATATTTGAATAATTTTTATGCAGGGTGTAGTTCTAACGTAACTACGTGAGACCTATTAGCCCTTTTTTTGATTTTACGTACGGTTTGAGAGATATTACTTAAATAAGGTTATTTCGCGTGGTTTTAATATTGGTGGTGATCCTTGCCCTTTAGTGTTCACGAGACAGACGAGTACACGGCACGCTCGAAAGCACTCAAATTCAGATGTACAACGCTCTGGAGAAAAATTGAAACGACATACGAAAATTCTAAAATGCACAAGACACAGATATTTTTATGCAGAAGAACATACAACAAACAGAATTGATGTATCTAGTAAACCCTACTATAAACCATTGTTACGCATAAAGTCGACGCATTGGGAAAAAGAAGAGGTTGTTCCCGCCGCGTCGACTTTACGCCTAACTATGGTTTATGGTAAGGTTTATTACATACATCAATTCTGTTTGTTGTATGTCCTACATAAAAATATCTGTGTCTTCTGCATTTTAGAATTCTCGTATTCGTTTCAATTTTTCTCCAGAGCGTTGTACATTTGAATTTGAGTGCTTACGGGCGTGCCAAGGTCACAATTGTCTAGTGAAGACTCTTAAGGACATGGGTTTGAATCCTGTATTATACACGGAATTGTCTAATTGTCCATCATCCTCATCATTGCATTGGTCACTCATTTAGTATCAAATCGCACAATTGCACAAATACTGACATCAGTTACAAAACCCAATAATCAATCTATTCATTTATCCAAATTTGTATATGTAATACGTAGGTCCCTTAGCTTTTGGCGCGCACCATCTAGATTCAGTTTTCTCCGAAAGTACAGCTAACACAAATACAAATCTATTGCAATATTTTCCATCTAACGATATCTGTGCAGTTGCAAGTAGGTAGTGGCAGAGGAGGGATGTGGGATACTAGGGCTGTGTAGAGCTCAGTGCTAGCAGACAGTGATCCAGGAGAAATCATTTACTTAACTTATGTGTGGTCAATACTAGAGACGTCAAACATTGTGACGCGCGCCATCTAACAACAGTGCAGTTGGAAGTAGGTAGTGGCAGAGAATGGATGTGGGTCACTAGGGGTGTGTAAAGCTCTATGCTAGCGAACAATGATCCAGGAGAAATCATTTATTAAACTTATGTGTGGTCAATACTAGGGACGTCAAACAACTTTGATCCATTATTGGTGCATATTCGTAACTGCCAACGATCTTGATCAATGATAAATAATCGTTGACCAGAAAATAGTGTTTTCAAGGTTGGTATTTTAGTAATGACATCTTGGTTAGATAATTAACTAGGAAACGCTCAGTTGGACGCGTTGATAAGCGAGCACGTGCTATAGCTAGACCCACATTGCACATTTTTTTTATTTTTAAATTTGCGACGTTCGCTGTCCACAGGGCCATGTATCCAAAATTATTTATTATTGCCAAGGTATTTGGATATAAACCCGTGTGTAATCCTTTCCTTTGTGGATAAAACCCACCGCCATCTAAAGAACCTGACTCCTTGGGTTAACTATTTAAACTCTTTGTTGACAAATAATGGACTGCTTCCTCGAAAGTATTTTGATTACTTCTAGGTGGCAGTGCATTAGAAACTTCGGGCGTCTTTTCGTTGCCATGGCAACGTTACTTTTGTTATAATGTAATTTCCATCTACACTACTTATCGGATCAAAATAAAATTAACATATTCCTGACCGGACGGACATTCTAAATGATTTGGCTATCTCAGATTTTGTCGCCGTTTAGTTTGAAAAAAAAACTTTCGATTAACTTTAATGTAACTTTTTAACTTTTTGAACGATTTTGCCACAAAACTAATGGCATTCAATCGAGAACGAAGCTTGCGGATGGTCAAAATTTCAACTCGATCCGAGCCTCCGTTCGAACGTTATGGCGAGACATACAAAAAAAAAAAAAAAAAAAAAAAACAGTGACTAATTTTTCCGGCAGAGTCAAATGGAAACGCTCGCTTCGCTCGCTTAATAAATGGATTGATTAAAAAAATGATGAAAACACTAATAGATAAAACTATTTAGTATTTATAGGCCCCTAGTATTTTTATTTGGGAAAAGTGGTTGAAACAAATCTATTTCAGTTTCACTATGTGATATGGGAAATAATTCCAATGATTAAGATTAATCAAAAATTATACTAGGAAACGCTCAGTTGGACGCGTTGATAAGCGAGCACGTGCTATAGCTAGACCCACATTGCACATTTTTTTAAATTTAAAAATTTACGACGTTCGCGTTTCCAGTATTATTTATTATTGCCAAGGTATTTGGGTAAACCCGTGTTTAAATCTTTACTTTAAAATCCACCGCCATCTAGAGGATCTTGACTCCTTGGGAAAACTATTTAAACTCTTTGTTGACAAATAATAGACTACTTCCTCGAAAGTATTTTGATTACTTCTAGGTGGCAGTGCATTAGAAACTTCGCGCGTCTTTTCGTTGCCACGGCAACGTTACTTTTGTTATAATGTAATTTCCATCTACACTACTTATCGGATCAAACTAAAATTAACATATTCGTGACCGGACGGACATTCTAAATGATTTGGCTATCTCAGATTTTGTCGCCGGTTAGTTTGAAAAAAAAACTTTCGATTAACTTTAATGTAACTTTTTAACTTTTTGAACGATTTTGCCACAAAACTAATGGCATTCAATCGAGAACAAAGCTTGCGGATGGTGAAAATTTCAACTCGATCCGAGCCTCCGTTCGAACGTTATCGCGAGACATACAAAAAAACAAAAAAACAAAACAAAACCAGTGACTAATTTTTCCGGCAGAGTCAAATGGAAACGCTCGCTTCGCTCGCTTAATTAGCAATCAATATGGAGTAACAAATTTGTGACCCAATATTTTCCAGTCGATATCGATTATTCAGGGCTCGATTTTGATCTGGAATAATTAATTATTTAACATCCTTAGTAAAAACTACATAATTGGACAGTTGGATAACTTGGATTAGATATTGAAGGAAAATGAAAGTCACGTGGTGAAATTTGAAAGGTAAAAAAAAAAAATGTAAAAATTGAATCATTTTTTGGGAGTGAGGCTCCCGGGCCGACCGTCTGTGCGAGGACGTGTAGGACGATACACGTTTGTCTTTACGACGACTCCGGAGTAGGGGGGTTGTAGCTAGTCCCTCAGAAAGTTAACAATTCGTGACCCGGCACCTCTACCATTTTGAACGTGAGAAACAAGCGACTGGCCTCTTTCAAAGGTAACCTAACTCGACCCAGACACCAAAATGATCAACTTATATTTATTTTGCATACTTCTACGACAATCTTTTTATTAAATAGCTTTGCTCTCCGTTTTTACGGTAAATTTACTTTAGCTTTTTCTCCTCGTACGGCCGCCCACCCGGCTCACTTTATTTCTATTCCAACGACTTATGTTAGGCCTACATTTATTTATTGTGAACCCACTCAAACATATCTTTGACGGATATGGTATGGGGTAGCAGTATTGTAACGTACGATTGGAGAGGAGTACTGATCATTATGTGTAGGCAAGATATCAAGGGAAGAGTGCTGTGGCTGGAATGTTGTGTACTTTATGAGGGGTGTTGTGCGAGTATGAAGACCTGAGGATGATGGGGGGGGGGGGTGATAGAGGTAGAGTGCTAGCAGTGTGGGGATAATGTTTTGGAAGTGATAGTAATTAGTTAGGCCGGAGGATTTGATTATTTGTTGGTTTGTCTCTATTGCAAACTTGCTATTCGAGACGATGAGTGGCGATAGATGAGGGATGAAGACAATCCCCCCAAAAAACACCCCTTATACATGGGGGTGTGCTAAAGTGGTGTTATCACTCGGCATATATAGTTTCCAATAAAAGCAAATATTGGTGTAATATGGTTTAATCCCTGAAATACCACAGAATCACAGTACTACTGAAAAATGTTACCGACAAAATGGTATAGTATAGAAAAAGACCTTTTAGTTAAAATTGAATCGACTTTTGAGTGGAATTTGGACAAGGTTCAAGAGCCTAGACGTTCACGGGCATCGGATGTAGCATATTTTTCGGATTTAATTGAAAACTACGCGACATTATTGGAAAAATTTGTGATTTCTGTAGTAATATTAGGAGCAAATTTTAAGGGTTCGAGGCCAAAGCTTAAAAACATAAAAAAGCGGTGGTAGGCCTATTGCAAAATCAAATTTTTCTAAGAAAAGTAGTACTAGCCCCCTAAAACATCAAAATTTTGAGCTAAAACTACAAATAGGGCAATGTTTGTTGTATCGTGACCAAAGATGTTTACAAATCTTGACACACTGATTCTGAACACCCATAGCCTTTCCAAAAAAGGTGATTAAAGTGACAAAAATTTTTTTTAAAAAGGTGACTGCAATGTGTAAATAAGTGACAAAAAGCGACTTACTAATTAAAATTTATTTGTCATGTTTTCATTTTTGAGATTTCAACCATATATAGGCCTACATAGAAATTCACTTTACCATAAGATTACGGTAATTGGACAATATCAAGGTAAAATTCAAATATTAAAGTTACATTGTTTGAATATGATACGAGTAGCAAGGAAATAGACTTCAAGTTCATACTTCAATAACAAGATGTTGATTAAGTACTTTTATCCCTTTGGGTAAAAAACGTTGTAATCTGTCCATCTTTCTTAACATTCTTAGCAAGAGATTTGTTGTCTTTTTCTACACTCCTCTCTTCTTTGCACATAGTTGCAACACCTTCTAGCATTCCCAATGCAAGTTGGACAGAAACATCATCCTTCTTCTCCAAGGCAACTCTTTTAGGTTGGATGGAAGATAAGGTTTCACTAGCCTTAATCCCGCCTTACAATAAAGACCTTAATCAAATCAAATCAAACTTCTAGTTTGCTTCCGTTAATAGGTGGTCACTTGCTTTCTGCTTCAATTCTTTAACATGCTCTTTTTCTTTCAACTGCGTTTCAATTTTATCAATAGATTCATTTCTCTTTTTAAATTGTCATTCATTTTCTGACACTCACAAAGCTTCTTTTTCTGACTTCCTCTTTTTGGCAATTTCTTCCTCTTTCTTCTTTCTTTCATCTTCGAGGTATTAACATGATTTATGGTCTATTTCTGCCAACACTATTAAATCTTGAGAGATTGGCACCAAATATGGTTTATTTTTAAATCGTTTTAAACCATTTGAAACATATTTTAATCAGGCGTTGAGTGTCCGAATAAACATTCATAGGCCTACTGGTTCTCTCCTCATTAAGAATTCTCTTGGAACTGGAAAAGCCTCGTTCAACATTGGCAATGCCATGCAATAGGGGAAGGAGAGCCTTGACTACTCTACTAAACCAGGGGAACTCGAGAAAACCCAGTGAATTTTTCACCAAAAAAACTTTACCCCAATAGTTTATCCTCTGTGAAAGGTTGTACACAATGTCATCTTCTCTCTGTAGCATCTTAGCTTCATCGTTGAGGTCCATTGATACCACCCCAAATGGCAAGAGAAAAGCCAGCTTTTAAAACTCTCATACTGTGCTACTACGCTTCCTTCTTTGAGGTTGTAGACATCTAAACAAGAGCGCTATGCTGTCATATTTCAATGTTTTTTTTTAATGAGTAAGTGTGTAATAGAAACTTTGTAGCATTGTTGCACACCAAGAAGAAATTGATATATTTCCAATTCAGATAGCTTTTGCATTTCGTTCAGAACACTTTCAATAGATAGAAGTTTGTCGTTGCCAAACAATGATTCGGGATCCAATTTTCTCACTCCTGAGTTCAATGGTTTACATATCCTATCAATTAAGAGTGCAAACCAAAGATTCTAATTCTTCATATAAGGCACGAATGAGAGGCTCCAAACGTTAAAAAATCACTGTAAATCATAGAAAGGTTTGTGCATATGCCTACACAAAATGAAGCTTAGCCTTTATTGTCTTATCTTTCAAAACTGCAACAATGCCTTTATATTTTTGTGAGGACATTAAATTGCTCGATGACTTGCTCATAGAAACAAAATGTAAAATATATTTACAGATCCCAGGCCATTGTTTAATCATCCTTTCTATTGCTTTAGAAATCGTCAACCAACGAGTGAATTTGCAAATAAACTTGTGCATGGGAACACAGATTTCTTTTTGGCATTTGACAGAATCTTCTTCTCTGGCTGGCCACTTGATAAAGTAGTAATAGAGATCCACTATGAGGCTCTTCCCCAATCACATTTAATCCTTTGAGAAAAGAGTATGGATATTGCAAGATCCCATGTCAATAAGGCCACACTTTCGCTCACATTCCGCATTCCGATTTACCGGTACTATAAAATAACTTATGCATTGAAAATTGATTGAAAATTGGTAAAAAAAAAGTGACATAAGTGACTAATATTTAAAATAAGTGACTATGAGGTGACTTGGAATGAAACAAAAAGTGATTTAAGTGACTGAGTGGACGCCCTGTCATACGCTCAAGATGTGTAAATTTATTTGGTCACAATAAAAACAAAATTGCTCTTTTTGTAGTTTTAGCTCAAAATCTCAATGTTTTAGGGGGCTAGTACTACTTTTCTTAGAAAATTTTGATTTTGCGATACCACCGCTTTTTTTTATGTTTTTAAGCTTTTAAGCTTTTGCCTCGAACCTTTAATATTTGCTCCTGATAAAGCCTAGCTCGTACGAACCACTGCAGACTGCATAAGGCCGGTTGAGGCTTAGGTTGACTCATGATTGATCGTAGGGTTCCAATAGTTGAGTTGGCATTAGGGATTGGAGAGAATTACAAGTAAAGTAAGGACAATCGAGTGTGACAGTATGTTAGGGTAGATATAGAGGTGATGATGGCAATTCTATTACTGCCCATGTGTGTGTACTCTATAGATAATCGTGATGATTGACAGCGACAGTTCCGGGTTTGGTTCATAAATGAGTAAGAAAAGAAAACCACGCCCAAAGATGCGGCTCAAAGTCGAGTAACCTTTCGTAAATCTTTAAATTTCTGTCCGATTAGACAATAAATTGGTTATTTGTGAATGGGAGAACTCCCTTATTAATAATTTTGAAGAAAATATTGATTTTGAGTCAGACCCTAAATCAACAAATTTGTGAAGGGCCTTTGTGAATTGTGAATTTTTTGGCAAAAAATTCAACTGCATAACAGGGCAATTCTATTACTGCCCACGTCTACTCATAAGATAGCTTTTGATTGACAAATGATATTCCCGTTTTGGTTCTATGGTAAGAAACCGCACCCGAAGGTCGGCTCGGAAGTCAACTAACCTCGTAAATCTGTCACTTCTGTCCATTTGGACAATGGATGGTATTTATCATGGAGAACTCCTTCAATAAGATGAGAAATATTTAAACTTTTGAGTTGGAACCTAATAAATTTTGTTGGCAAAATTCACTGCAGACATGGGAAATCTAACTGCTAGTTCTCTATAGAAATCGTGATGTTTGACAGCGACATTTCCGGGTTTGGTTCATAAATAAGTAAGAAATCCGCACCCGAAGATCAAGCTCAAAGTCAAGTAACCTTCCGTAAATCGATCAATTTCTGTCCGATTTGACAATGAATTGGTTACTTATCAATGGGAGAACCCCTTATTAATAATTATGAAGAAAATGTTGATTTTGAGTCGGACCCTAAATCAACAAATTTGTTAAGGGGTAAGCCCTTGTGAATGTTTTGGCAAAACATTCAACTGCACAACAGGGCATTTCTATTACTGCTCACATCTACTCTATAGATAATCGTGATGATTGACAGCGAACAGTTCCGGGTTCGTAAATCTGTCAATTTTAGTCCGATTTGACAATGTATTAGTTATTTGTCAATGGGAGAACTCGCTAATTAATAATATTGAAGAAAACATTGATTTCGAGTTGGACCCTAAATCAACAAATTTGTCAAGGGCCTTTGTGAATTTTTAACTGCACGACGGCAATTTTATTACTACCCACACATATTCTTTATAGGTAGTCATGACCTCTATTTGGGGGATGTGAACCCGCGTCCTCCCGGTGTAATACTCTACAGGCCTGCACCCATATCGTAACGCCACTGCGGATGGCAGAGCATAGGAGAAAGAAGTAGCTATGGGAAGAGATCGATAATAAAAATATTGGGAGCACAGGAAGAAGTGTAGACAATGCAGAAAGAAGTAGCTATGGGAAGATATCGATAATAAAAATGTTGGAAGGACAGGAAGAAGTGGAGACAATGCAAACTGTACTTGAGGGCTTGCGGACTACTAGCAACACTCGTTGGAACGAGGTCGAGTCGTTACACTGACACAATGCTACTTTTTACTATATTGCAACGTGCAAAGCAATCCACTAGCATATGCAAAATTTTGAACAGGAGACGTACCGATCGTGAGCCTCTACCTTCTATTTACTTAGTTGCAAAGTTGATCAAAACTAAAATCCATTCATAGGCGATTTAAAATTTAACAGTGAAGACTTTGTCAAACGTCCGATGGCCTTGCCTACTCTAGTACATTAGGTTTGCTAGACTGTTTGTAATGAACATTAAAAGGATGGTGATAGTAGCTGTAATTAAACACAAGTGAAAAAGTTTTTTTGAAGGATATCTGAGAACAGCAATTCTTAAATAACTGTTCTAACCAATTAGCTCGGTTTGTTAGACTATATATGCAAGAAAAAATATGTTAATCGTGATGGTAATTAGCTTTTTCTTAGAATTTATTTACGATTTAAATTATACGTTTATAGATATTTTCGCATTATTAGTACAACCATTCACTGAACGTGTGCATGTCTGGATACAGAACAGTGATTTAATCAGACACTCTTACTAAAATCATCTTAATATATAAACTTTTAAGTCTATGAATCTACTACATGATAGTACTACTTCTATAACTACACTGCGTTGAACTTTAGCTTACGTATAATTTCAACGCTGCCGAGTGCCAGCCAGAAGACTTCCGTCTTGCGGTGGACGGAGGTGGACATGCTTGGAGGGCGGTGCTTCGTCTAGTGACCGGTGTCGTACGGCAGCTGGAAAGAAGAAAACTTCCAATTAACAACTTGATACATTAATCAAACTGCTTATTAGTTCTAATTTTAATTACAATTATGCAAAATTATGTTGTGTATGTTGAACTGCCATTGACAAGGAGAGAAAAATTGATCATAATTTTTGTGTGCGTTTCTTCTATTGATTCTTGACCATTACAATACTCTTCTGATTTCTCAGACTCTTTGAGTCATACTGTATGCTAATTAAATAAATAAATAAACTTCAACACCTATTTTAAACTTAATAGCTCTTCCCCTCTTTCAGCCATCTTTAGAAAATGTTATGTGTAGAATCTCATTGAAATTAGTGAGACTGATTGTATGAGTTTTAATTTTCACCACTAGCTATTATTAGGTTTAACCAAGCAAAGCTGATATCTCTACCCTACACAAACACTGAAACTTACGTTATTAAATTAGGAACAGACCCAGCTATGTGTAATTATTTTAAAATACACAATATCATATTGACAATAAATAAAATAATTATCTTACCTAATCACTTTCACACTGACAATTCCTCCTTCAATGACGACGTGACAGCGGAGAAGTCTTGAGCGGTGCTGGATAACTACGATGTGGATTGCCGAGATGCACAAGATATCTAGGTACAGACAACCTTCCTTGGTATAGACTGGAAGTACGAGGGAGTTCACCAGCGGCATACAAAGATGTACCATAACTAGAAAAATAAAAGGAAGTAGATTTAATACAGGTGAAGGAATTAAATTACTGTAATATCAAGAATAAACAGCCTGTTATACCAACTGTAAAGTCAATGTTTGAAGTATTTATATTGAGATTAATATTAAAATGCCAATTTACTATTAGGACAGTTATGTTTAAATGAAAATCAATTCACAGCTCTGTATACAGACAGGTTTAGTGATGTGGCAAGTCTTCTTTTACTGCTTTTGTTTTATTTAAAATAAAATAATTGCCATTAAAATAAATTGAATAAAATATTTATTGGATGAGCGTAGCGAGCGTAGCGAGCGAAGCGAAGATTCCATTTCACTACACTGGAGAAAAAAATCCGGAAGTTTTTTTTTTTTTTTTTTTTCTTTTTTTTTTTTTGATTTTTGTCTGTTTGTTAGCACGATTCCGGCTAAACCGATACTCCGATTGCGATGAAATTTTATTGAGACCTTCGAAATCTCTGAACTTAGAACTGCCACGTTTTTGAGCGCAATCGAAAAAAAATTTCTCATAAAAATCGCAATGTTACGATTTTTTACGATTTTGAAAACATTTCTTCGATTTATAATACCTACACGCTTTGTTCGATTGTAATGATTTTTTCACAGGACCTTTATTTTATGAATTCATATATTCGTGGAAAATTTAAGCGCAATCGAAAAATTATTTCTTATGAAAATCGAAATTTTACGATTTTTTTCTTTTTTAAAATTACGATTAATTAAAAAATTAAAATTAAAGGTTATTTTTATTTCTTTTTAAATAACTAAAAAAAAATCTTCAACATAGTAATGATTTTTTCACAGAACAGAAAATCCGCATAACACATGGCAGCTCAATGCACCAATTACGCTCATCCAACAACGCGGCGGGACTTAAGCGTTTTCCTAGTTAATTTCAATTAACGTTTGAATACAATCACAAGATAGGATCAATTCGTGGCCGTCAGTGTTGCAAAAATTGGGAAAGTTTGTTAGTTGAAACATTTTGAAAGTTCACTTTACCCTTCAAGAAACAACTTGTTTTAAGTTTACAATCTAAAAACACAAGTTTTAGTTCACTTCAAACAATTAAGTTTATTGAATAAACAAATAATAAAAATTCATGTACCGATATTTAAAAAAAAGTTTAATACTTCCAAGTTTCACTGGTATAGTTAAATAACCTAATTCGGTAATACCTAATGAAAAATAAAACTATGAAAGTGAGAGTTTAAAAGTAATTAAAGTTTCAAGCTAAAGTTTGTATGAACCATAATTGAGCGCATTCAATTAATGAGTTCATTCATCATCAACGGAGAGTTGAGCATCTTTAAAGAAATTTAAAAAAAATGCAAGTCCCTCACCATAGAAGTAGGTCGCTGGCGACGCCGACGTTACGACATAGAAGTCACAAGTTAAGCTGGAGTTTGGAGAACAGATCGCAGTGTTGTCCGAGATGACGTTTGATCTTAGGAAAGAGCACCGAGTTTCAAGCAGGTGGTATATCGCTGCCAACCGCCAAACAGTTCAGGTTGCCTGAAATGGAAAAATAACTAAGCGTTAACTCTACAGTTATCATAAGAGGTGTTACATTATCAGAATAACACAATACTTCTTTCTAGCTTACTTGACCCATAAAAGGAACATACATTGTTGCTATAAAAGGTAGGCAATTTTTTTTGCAACCAACAAAAAAATATTAAATACCAAGTAAGGGTAATTGTGCATGCATTGAATTAATTATTGTTAGTTTATTTTTAGTTATTTTGTATTTTATTATGGGCCTACATTTAATTTTGTGTAACAAATCCTATTTAAACACAATTGAATTGAAAAGGAAAGCCAAAATAATATTTTAACATTTTAACAATTCCAAAGCAATGCCAGCTATCGCAAACAATTATTGCACTATTTGCTTTGCTACCGTATTGGATTGTATATAAGTGCATGCTCTGTTCTGCGCCCTACACTGAAAAGCAAAGTTGAATAAATTCACTCACCTAAGTGTTGACTCCTGCAACGCTGGGGTAGAAGTGTTGAGCCGAGCCGGTCTCTGCGACGCTGACTGGAGAGCTGTCCCGAGGCCGCTCGATACAGACGACCATTCTTCTTGTAGCGATGGATGCTAGCTCTGGGCAGGGGGGTGGCTGTCAACAATAACACACCACACTAATATGTGTTCAAATATTGGGGGGGGGAGGCAGTGGACTTCTTGGTCAAAATAATTTGTGATGGTGTGTGCTATACTGTCACACAACACAATCATGTGTCTTGACACATTGTAACATTTAATTTAACAAAACTAGGGTGTAACCTGGAATGCCATGGGGAATCGAACCCAAAACTTTGAGCATTGAAAGCAGAATCTAATAATTAAGTTCAAGATTTTTTTATAAGTTATGCGTATTTATTTAAGTTAGTTTATTAGCATAATATAATTCAAGTGGTAAATTATCAATCAAAGACAATCAGATAAATTAATAAATTCAAATAAAATATATGAGGCTGAAGTATGCCGAGTATGCTCACCTAACAGAGACTGTCAGACTGTTGTGACGTCGCGGTCGATCAGCTGTGACCTAGGCCGAGAGATAAGGACGAGGTGGTCGCCGAGTCCCCCCCCCCCCCCCCCTCCCTCCCTCCCCCCCAGGCTGGGTGTAGAGGCGCGGCATTCCTGAAGATAAGATAACAAGTCACATGATTAGAACTAGAACTAGTTTACCAGCACATTGTCATAGACATAGGATTAGGAAGATCGCGAGGACTAAAAACAGATGACCGTTGTTGTTTGGGGGGCGGGGGTGGCTGGCTTTGAAAGTTGCTCGGCGAGGATTAAGTCACTAAAGTACAACACTTCACTTCAAATTCTTGTCAGAATTATTCTAGTCAGGTATTCTAGAAGAAGCAAATCATTACGTTCCAGTAAAACTGCACATACACGATGTTTGACCTTACCGACATAGACACCCAGTAAAGTGGGCGGACATGAAGGTCAAAGCGTTTAGTGGGCGATAACGCATCAGGCCAGGCTCTTATGGAAATACAAAGGAAACAATAACTAGCAACGATATCGAAGGCTAACTGCAATTCATGAAAATGTTGCATCGAGCATGGCGGAGAACTGAGAAGGCAAGGAACTATACGTAACGCCAAACACGCTGCATGTACCGTACACTGAGGCGAATATGCGTACACACGAATAATGAATTAAACCGTGTTTTAGTGGATACAAAAGAATTATTTTGAAGGAACACTGGAAATAAATTGAACTTATTGCGTAGGGATAGTGGGAAGGAAATTATAAGCACCCAGCGTACAGTACAGAGCCGAGAGTGCATATGCAACTGCGTTGTTGAAAAGCGCGATTTGAATCAATGAAGCTAGTGCGATAAGAAATTAAACCGCGAGAATATCGTGGAAATAAATGCAATAATATAAAAAACAACAAAGAAATACACTCACTGCTTGGGGTATGTGAAATATGTTGAATGACAAGGCATCGCATGCAACACTACAAGGCTAATAGTAGTAGGTACGTCCGACGTCGCACTATATGAAACTACGCGCATTATGAACACTAAAACCACGCTTTTAAGGAAATCCGAAATAAAGTGGATACCAAGATTTAATATCAAAGAAAACTCACAACCCATTGCTAATGTTAAGTGTTCAAAGCGTGCAATTATACGCCAGTCACGTAGTTCTAGTACAAAGGGGCGATAAATGAAGATATGTGGCATGAATTAAACTATGCTTTTATGCAAATATACTATATGAAATGCAATAATAATGAAGAAAACTCGACTGCATAGGAATATGTTGAAAACGTGCAATGAAACTACAAAGGAAGACTAGCCTAGCCACGTCATTGCTACGTAAAATATGCAATTTGATAATAAAGTTTCGTGAAATGAATATTTAACTATACTTATAAGCAACCATAGTAAATAAAATGCAACAATATTGAAGGAAAACAGCAAAGAAATGAAACTCAACAGTGTAGGGCTAATGCAAGAGGTAAGTAGAAGTGGAGCCGTGTCTGTGTAATTACCTGGGTGAATGCGACCGTCTCCGTGAATGTCTGCCCGGCAACTGACTGAGGTCAGAGCGAGCGCCGAGCGGAGAGCGTGTCTGACGTCAACACTCGCCTGACTGGGTTGTTGCTGTGCTGTGCGCATGTACTAGACCACGTAGGCCATACGAGATAAGAGCCCGGACATGCCACAGAACTAAAAGTAGTGGGGAGGTTCTGGGTTCGATTCCCGGTACGAGATAAGAACCCGGAGATGCCACAGAACTAAAAGTAGTGGGGAGATTCTGGGTTCGATTCCAGTCACCGGCAATACTGACTGAAGGATTCCTCACCCATGAGGCGAAGGGTTGACTTGAGTTCGTTACACTCCACTGTTTGAAGGGATGAAAAGGAAGTTAAAACCAAGATATTTACGTTCGCTTTTGTTTGTATTGCTATGTAACAGTCCTCTCATAGATTTTCAACGGTATTACAAGAACACCTACGTGTATAACCAACCGACTGTGTTGGCTCGAGCGTTGAGCGCGAGACTCTGATTCGGGAAGACCCGGGTTCAAATCCCGTCGAGACCGGCAATCATGACAGAAGTTTTTCCGAGGTTTTCCTCAGTCATTTATGCGAATGCAAGGGATTGAGTCCTTTTAAACAGCCCTAGGACATCCCTTCAGAATTGCCCTGTCCGCAACATACCTAGTTTGACACCTGAAGAGGGCATGAATTTCACCCTGGGCAGTTAGTTAGTTAGTTAGTTTAGTTAGTGTTGTTTTAGGGCACTCAACAACAGAGTTTGCCAGTTAAAAAGTTATTTTATGTTTTATATTAATTGTCAGACAAATTTTCTCGGTGTCTACTGGCTATTCACAATAAAATAATAAATACTTGAAGAGTCAACTGTACCAATTTGAAACTTCTTTGGGCACTTTTTCTGCTTCCAGTTCTCGTCCGATCGATATGCAATATAGAGTAACTCTTCTAGAGTCAAAGATTACTAAATACTATTGCGCAATACGCACAAATAAATTCCTAAATTTATAATTTTTGATGATTTTACAAAAATCCTAAATCCTAAAAATCCACTGATTTTATTTAGATTTTTTATTGAGTTTTTTAAAAAATGTGCCTCTATAGAAGACTGTATGTATATACATGACCATAACATGTAAATAGGCTGGTAACAATCCGATAAAAACTGACTTCAGGAAAAGTTCCAGAAAAAAATCACTGGTATTGCAGACTCGGTAAGATATAGCTGTGGCGTACAGACATCAAGATTATAGCTGGAGCAACAGAGCCCAGGCCCCAATCAACTACCCCGTACAGCTACAGTACAGAGGTAACTCGGGTAAGAACATGATTCGGGAGCGGGAAGTCGTCGGTCAACAACAGCCATCAGCAGTCCTGACTGAAAAGTTTTTCCTCAGTCGTACTCATAGGCGAATGCTGGGATTGAGTGCTGCTAACAGCCGTCTTTGGGCCTTCAAAGTCCAACTCGCTACCTTCCCGTGGTTTGGCCTGTGAGTAGGGGAGTAGTGTATTCCCCAAAACTAATGGCGAGCTCTGGCCGGTTGGGGTGCGTGTTGCAGAGAGAGCTCTCGCGCAACTTTTTATCACACCTTTCTTCATTCACACAGTCTTACTCATATTTATTTTCTTCTTTCACTTTTTTGTTCTCCATACTTGCCGGCCCTCTCTGCAACGAGCACTCCTCCGTTCCCACCCAGTTTAACCCATGCTATCCAACATCCTCACTCCTTCCCATTAACCCCCCGCGTCTTCCCTTACGTTCCTCCCTTTGGAAAGATGAAAACATGGTAAACCGCAATTATGGAAAAAGAAAATTTGGAAGATTCCAATACACTTGACATGGGCACTGATAACTCTACTGTTGAGTGCCCTAAAATAACATTAACTAACTAACAGCCGTCTTTCCAGCCTACGGGGTTAAAATGACACGACGTATCAGCAACGCTCGTTCCTCGAATACTCGCTAGGTGTCACTACAAGCCACTCTACACACACTTGCGGTAAAGAGATATACTTCTATTCCGACACTAAACAACCCTTTCTCTACAGCAGTATCTAAAGGCTCCCACAGATGCGCACGAGTACGGATGCTTCACAAGTGAGGAAAAGAGAGACTTTCTGCACCGACTAAACGAAATCAGCGTTTCTATGAGAAACTTAGAGATGTCGCGCAAGCAGTGAAATGATTTAGAACATTTGGCAAAGAAGATTTCTACCGTGAAGACTCTCTCAAGCTTTCTGGAACATAAAATTTACGTCGATGTTCGGATGACAGATTGTGATTGTGATTGTGGCATAATCGACACCACTTCTGTCACAATGTGATGTCTCTCACTCATTTGGATGCTAATGTTCTCTAATCTTCTTTTGAATTTAAGAATCTTCTTAGATCTTTATTTGTTCATGCAAGTTGCCTTCTTTGATAATTAAATGCATATCAGCATTGCATTTCTCTCCTCTCTCCCATCAGCCATCATCATGTACCTCACAAACAGATCCTCTCAATGGCTCTTGATGCGTACATATGTATAATACGCCTAAGTGTGTGGACCCAAGGGAAGTGGGTTCGAATCCCACAAAGAAAGTAAAGGCAATTGAAAGTAGTGTTATTAGAGTTGAAGTTTCGTTTTAAAATAGCGAATTTAACCTTTTTCGCGATTATGACAATCTATTTAAAATTAAAAAAAAGTCACCAAAAATTCATACCTGTTTCGAAAAACATATTAAATATTAAACAAATCCCCCCACCCCTCCGAAAAAAGTTTTCAATCAGCACTCACGTCCGACAAAAATAATTTCATGGTGGACCCGGCACCTCCACCAAATCACGAAAAAAATCAATTGACAAGTTTCGTCGTCATTTGGTGTATTTCATTAAATTTAGTTCCTGATTTCACGCTGAATGTTAAATTCATTCAGTACAAATTTACGTTATCTTTACCCATAAGAGATACGCTAATCATCTCGAATAAAATAATTATATAATAGGGGCATAAAGCAATAAACCCCAATCCCCACATTGTTTCCGCAAGTAATTCAGAGGTGTCGCCACTGTCCACTGGTCGCTTTCAAGAAGTGATGTCGCTATTTCCACTCTATCCTCATGTAAAGCTGCGTTCGAAAGGTCGATACACTCGATGTCAGTACACCCCCCAAGGGTGGGGGAGGGGGTTACAGCTACCTTCTGAGGGGCTCGGACGTGTATGTGGAACAATCGTCCTGTTCCCGTAATGAGAAATCGTATTGGAGCGATTCTCCGCGGACAGAATTAGCTCTGTTGATAAAGTACACTGATGAGAGTCCCAGATTGACAATCACCGCCCCGTATCAGTCGCTTGGACTCCCTGGTGACAAGTTAAGTCGGCGGCGCCTCAGTGTGGACAATGTTATATGAACATTGAACCAGGAGAGAGAGGGAGGGAGAGAGGGAGAGAGAGAGAGAAGAGAGAGAGAGAGAGAGACTTCGGACATAAACTTCATCCCTGATAACGGAAAACTAAGAAGTTTTACCTTTCGTCCTTTAAATGTTTCTAAAAAAATTAAGTTAGTTCAATATACGCTGAATAATTAAAAATACATAACCCTTTAACCAATTTTTTTTTGGCGACTCAGTAAAGAGATGACTTACACTCTGCTGTGGACATTGTACAACTTAAAATTCAATCCTATACTGGTGACTTTGCTGATTTCGATGGTAGACGGTTTTGAAGATGAAGATCAAGGAAAATGTTTTACGTGAATCCACGCGTCAAGAACTTCGTCACTAACGTGCTAGCTGTGGCAAGCCGATTATAATATTTACTTTTTATTTAAGAACAGAAAATATGCTAATTTACAATGTGCTAGTTATATCGTGCGAGAAAAGTTGTTAATATGTGTTGGTATTTCCATGTAAATCTGTGTATTCGCCCAACTATTTAGTAAATACTCGGATTGTGTTATGTGATGATACGTGTATGTCAGCGTGTCACTTACGCTAGTGGCCATTGTGAAACACTCATCACATAGATTTAAAGTCAATTAGGAAAATAAAAACATTTAAACTTGTGTTACTAGGAAGAAAAACTGTTTCTGTTTTTCCAAGTTTCACCGTTTTTCCAGTGATTCAGGCGGGGGCTTTTAAGCTCCCGTAAATGTGTTTTTTAAGTAAGTTTTAATGTTGTTATTTTATTAACTTAGTTTTAATGGACCATTGGGAAAAGCTCAGTTTTTTACTTCCTTCTGTAGTATGTGTTTCAGTTATTTCAGCACACAGGTATTAAAATGGAAGGCAAGCTATGGCTAGGGGGTGATCAAAATTACATTTATAGGACTAGAGATAATAATTTTTGACGAGGCTGTTTTTGTTGATTTGTATTTAAAAAGTCAGTAACAGTCATAAAAGCTGAATTTTCACAACTAATGTTTTTTCCCCACCTTGACATGTTTATTTGTATACATACGAGTCATTAAAAGATGATCCGTACTAATTTCTTCCGAAAAACATTCTTTACTCACACTTTCGCTTTAACGAAACCAAATATAAGCTGTTGCTTGGCCTTAACTGAGACAAAAGGCAGTGTGGTTCATTGGATTCAATATAATATTAGTTTTATTGGATTTATAGTACCGGTAACCGTTCAGATGTTTAGTATGCTGCTATAGACACCAGTGATTGGGGCTCTGCCCTATGTCCTCTTCTCATGAAATAAATAAATAAACAATTTTTTTTATTTTTATTTAACGTCTATCCTATTCAGTTAAAAAACTGATTTAAAAAGTAGGACAACTAAATAAATCTTATTACATAGATGCAGATACAGCAACGAACAGTTTAGTAAATATTTGAAATACTAATAGTACAACAACAAAATATGTATTAAAACATAATGATTATGGTAACAAATTCAAAAAGGATATTTCTGAGACCATCTTCTAGCATGTTTCATTACTTTTACCTTTCCACAATAATTATACAATATTATCCTCATCTAGCATGTTTCAGTGTTGTATCCCCTTTAACCCCAAGTCTTCCTGTATATCTACAATCGAGGAGAAAGTGTAGCTCAATCGTGTCTTCCCTCAACACATAAGACAGAATCAAATTAAAATATGCTAAACACTGCACAGATCTTTATCACTGAGGATTCAACCGAGCACAGCTAACAACACCTATTACATCAGAGAGGAAGATAAACAACTCCAAGAAAAACTGCTCCACTGTTGTCTGCGCATTGCAGATTATTTTGAATTTAGTTTTTAAGTTTGATACCTAAGGCAAGGAATGAGGGACCCCTTCCTTGCTATAGGGTCTGCTGGGGGTTTTAGAATGCTTCCGCTCATAGTAGAAACCCATAGTAACAATGGGCACAGAACACAAACCTTTCTATGAAATAGAAAGATCAAGTGCACCTGATTTAACATGAAGCTGACAAATAAACCCTGCTTGAACATACTGTGTGCAAGGTTCATCCAGGCTGAGAGTCACGTATGCTAGGGCTGAGCCGCATCCATCGGTTTACAATTTTAATTACACAGACATTTCTCTCAGGCAGCCGCCATTAACTTTCTCCTCAAACACGCATTCCTTTTTGATTAAAATTGTGTTATATTAAACATTTTACGATTTCAATAACTGCTGTCCTCGGTATTGTAAGTCTGGTATTTAAAAACATAATTAAATCGTTGCCAGGTTTACTTGGAAATGTGTATTTATTTATTTTACTCCTAGCAACTCAAACATAATTAAATCGTGGTCTGTGAACTTGGAAATGTGAATTTATTTCTTTTACTCCTAGCAACTTCAATTTACCGTGGATTCAAGTCTCACGTTTCAAATCTACTCACAATTTAATGAATTATTGTTTCGTGATAATAATAATGATAATGAAGTCAGTAGGAATCATCACACCAACAAATGATGTTACCCCGGATGTGTAACCTTGCCAGGCTACAGGTTCTTCCACATCCACAGGGTCTCTTGGTGGTACCAGGTAAGGATTTAATAGTCAGAGCCATCACTCAACTGACAGAACGACACGTTCCAAGCTCCAATCCGGACACGCCACAAGTCAGAGCAAAATAAGTGTTCTCATTTAGTCTAAAATTATCAAACAATATTGATGAATAGGGTATAGCGCGGTTTAATATTACTAAGATTCATAAACCACAAATTCTGGCCAACATTGGAACTAATCAGTCACACACGTCTATATCTCCTAAATGTAGCTGAATTATAAATTGAAGTTGAGGTGATAATAGTCAACCCATCAGATTTACCTTATTCCCAGATGAAATCATCATTATGTAATAAAGCTTATTAACTTTCGAAGAATTTAAATTATGTCTACGTCTAGAGGTTCTTGTATATAGCAATTTCAAATGTCATTTTATAGCGTTTTGAAGCAAATTTTTATGGTTACCTTAAAAAACATGTGTATGAAGTTTTTTCATATTTTAATTTCGAAACAATAGTTTGAATTATCATCAGCTGATTAAAATTGTATATAAACAAATTATAGGCATTCTGTAAAATAAAATAAAATAGGACTGGAAAACCATAGTTTTAAGTGAAAACATAGCGCAATGTAGTATTTATATTTTACGCTATTTTCACGTACCTATACCTAATGTCTTATATCCTAAGTAGGCATCAAAAGTGTTTTTAGAAATAATGTTACATTTTCAAACTAAATTTAATTTTTATAAAGAGATAATAATAATTTGAATGGCGTCGAAATTTCTAAGAAAATGAAACTTACCAGCAGAGTAAAAGCTTCTTGGTTTGATAATAATCTTCTGTGGGACTAAATAAACCCCTTTTTCTGCGTGAACATTATCACTATATTATCTTATGTATTATGTGAACAATAGATCGCTGATAATAAACCCCTATTTTATGTCAATAATATATTCGCTGCAGTTAAAACAATCACCACGCAAAACAGTCAACACTCCTCAATATTAACCAAACTACTACGAATTGACCGATCATTACCCATCAGTACTCGAACCCAGGTCTATCATCCAACTCTTGTCAAGATGGTGGATGACTAGTTCAATGCGGCTAGTATAGAAACATTGACATAACTTGCGAACGTCTACATAATAAGTTTCCTGGTATTTTAGAATGTATTTTCGTTCAACTCTAACAGGGGTAATATTTGCAACGTGTGTCATCAATTAGGACAACTTTAACCCCCGAATGTCTCCCCTAAAACCTCGCCTCTTTACCCATTGATATACTCAACTTCGACTCCCTCAATTCAAATAATTCTTTGGAACGCAGTTAAAGTAAACTGACACAAAATGAATTATTCAACGGCCACACTCAATGCTTGGCACATTCGCAAATGTTTTTGCGTAGCTAGATTGTTCAACTCTATAATATTTTTGTCGAGATAGTTCCAAGCTTCGGCGGTAGCTTCTCGATGTAATCGCAGAGGGCGATATTTCGAGTTTTATTTGTTTTGATGACTGATGAACTCGGGAAACCTGCGCGAGTGGTATTTTAATCGTGTTTGTTCCTTATCGCCGACCCAATGTGGATGCTGAATTAATAACTCCACAAAACAAAGCGTTGGGTTTCATTTACATCTCGCAGGAATACAAAGCCAGCTTATTTATAAATTAATACGGTGGAATTTGAAAACTTTCACGTTTAAGCCACTGGATCTTTAATTTATTACTAGCTCACAATTTAGTTGCATCAGATATTAAAGTCAAAAACCACTTTCATTTCAATTGACGTAAATCTACTAATTGATCAATAAGAAACTTTTAACTGACATCGTACGCTGGTTAATACAAAATACCCACGAACTACTCTGCCTGATATATTTGTTGTATCATAAACGAAATACATCGAAGCGCACTATTCAGTTTGGATTATGATTAGTAAAATCATTGACATAAATTCATCTCTATGTTAAAATAACTAGCTTTAAAATTCTAAAATCTGTTTGTTGAAAGTTACGAAAATATCAAAATGCGTCACGCGTAACCAAACCCGGGCTTTAGACCTATATGATCGTGGCTTACCACATGGTACAAAGCGCCACTATGCTATGAAAGTTATTTCTAACCACGAAATATTCGATTGCATTAAACCAACAGAATTTGACAGCACTTCGGGCATCATACATAGTTAATTAATATTGTACGTGGATTTAACCATAATAATAATATGATCCCGGATAAACTGGTGTTTGCAATAACTGCAGTAACTTTACAAGTAATAAAGTAATCGGTTTGTTTGGGATATCAATAAACAGTAATGCAAACACGCCATGATTCGTTAGTCGATGGCGTCGGTGTCGATAGGGCTGGTTCGGAGCCACATTAATTAGTCTCCCCCTAACACAACCCACTGGAAACCAGTTCTTCTAACAGAGTGAGTATTACTTTTTATTAGTAAGCACAGCTACCAGAATAACTTTAATGTCGTCGTATGTGCGTGAAAAAATCACGAACAAGACCAATGATTGACATGCGTCTTTGAAATGTTCATTGCCCTTAAACAAGGATGATACAAAATGCTTTTGGTGACCCATGTGAGTGAGAGGCGAGGTGGGGCTAGAGTCATCCAAATTTCACAGAAAAATACCCGGTACCTTCAACAACAATGAGATTTAAACACTGAAAATTAGCGTATCATTTTTGTATTCTTCTTTGACGATCTGTTGCTTTGTGTGTTTGTTTGTTTGTTTGTTGTTGTTTGTTGTGTGTTGTTTGTTTGTTTGTTGTTTGTTGTTGTTTGTTTGTTGTTGATTTGAGGTATTCATTTGCTTAGCTCAAAAAATACAAGTTTCATTCAGGCTAACTTGTGATGATTTTTGGATGAGCGTAGCGAGCGTAGCGAGTGGAGCGAAGACTTCAATTTCACTGACCCCCCAAAATATTTAGCTCTGGTGTTTTTTTGTTTTTTTTTGTTTTTTTGTTTTTTTGTTTTTTTGTTTTTCCGTCTGTTTGTTCGCTCGATTCCGGGCAAACGGCATATGCGATCTTGATGAAAATTGTAAGGGACCTTCGTTTTCTCTGAACTTAGAGGTGTATTGTTTTTGGGTACAATCGAAAAAATATTTCTCATGAATATCGTACTTTTACGATTTTTTTCGATTTTTAGTGCGATATTTTCGTGACATTTGGTCCGATTCTGACCAAACGGGTGGGGCTACAACGTTCATATTTCACATGTACATTAAGGTTATGGTAATGTAGTACCTTTTGAAAGAAAAAGTTGAAAAAGTTAGCCAGAATTCATAGAAATAAAGGTTTTAATATAAGTTTTTCAATTTTTAGAGCGATATTTTCGTCCCATTCGGGCCGATTCTGACCAAACGGGTGGGGCTAAAACGTTCAGATTTCACATGGACATTAAGGTTATGGTAATGTAGTACCTTTTGAAAGAAAAAGTTGAGAAAGTTAGCCAGAATCCACAGAAATAAAGGTTTTAATATGAGTTTATTGAGGTTTATAATACCAATTAACACGTAACAATAGAAACTCTGTTCAACAATCACCTACAATGCATTCAAAAAGCACTTGCAAAGGAAAAGTGCAAAAAAACGCAAAAAACGCAAACAAAAAATTACAAAAACGCTCACATCAACGCGGCGGGACTTTAGCGTTTTCCTAGTAAATAAAACATTATTGGGTCCACCATGACCCGCTAGCTAGGTCGGCAACCATCTCACAAGGAATAACACGGGGATGATATGATGCCCCTTGACCTTGGAGGATTTGTATTTAAAACAATATCGGCCACTATTGACGACAGCCTTTTCTGTTAATGAGCTTTATTTTATTTTGTAATTTGGGCAAGTGGTACGGTCAAAATATGCCGACTACCAAAATGGGGAGTGATTTTGGAATGCTTTTTTTGTTTGAATGTATATTTGTGCACAGTTTCAAAAACTGAGTACAATGCCATTTTAGATTGGTAGGCCTACGATGCTCTAGTATATATGTGGAAAATAAATAGCAGCTTTAAGTAGATTGAATAAATTACCCAAAACGCAAATTCTCGCAAATTTAAGGATAAAAACTAATAAAAGTTCGTTGTAAATCACAGTGCCACTATATAATTTTTTGAACGGTCGTTATAGTGTAGTACTATGCCATAGATTATATGGTAAAAAAATATATTCGGGGGTAATAGCCTCTTTAAGGGGAAGCTAAAGGTGGTTAGAAACTATATCCAGATAACCGATTCTCAAAATTTAATTTTGCAGTAGATGTGCAAGCTACACTAATTGTCAAAAACCGACATGTAATGGCCGAGTGAGGTTATGTCCTACCCAAAAATTCACAATTTTTCCCCGTTATATTAAAGGACCTCTTTCATTCAGAAATCTTTTCAGCCATGTTTCTTCGACTTTCAAATTATCGCTAGAGGTGGATACAAAAGCCTTAATTAGCTTTGCTCCCACTTGTTTAAAATTAATTTTTACACGATAACAATAATTTAATATTCTCTTCTTTCAATGCAAGACTATTTTCTCCATATATGCAAATGAAGGCCGCGTGAGTGAATGTTACATTCTCTGCATTTCTGAACGCAGATGTATTTTGCACCTGTAACTGTCTAACACATAAAATATTGCATTGTGCTGCGAACTGTGGACACCACGTATGCGCTAAAGTTTAAAGTTAAAATTTATGTAATTACATTAACATTGCTGGCTACTCACTTGGAATAAACTAATTTAAGTTTCTCATAAAATCTAGTTCAATTTTTATTAATTTTGTTTTGCAGATTTATTGGAATGCACCATTTAAAGGTAGTTCTCGTAGCATGGAATTTTTGTATTTCTATTCAACTCATTTCAATATATACAATTATTAATTCCGTTATTAATTATTATTAAATAATAAACTATTTGTTGTTAATAAACTGTTGGTACAATAATCATTGAAACAGTTTTTTTTCCGCACAAAGAATACATTTAGAAAAGAAATATTTCTATTTTCCCGTCTAGATCAAACATGCTTCATCTTATAATCTGTGGTACACAGACGTTGTTTATTGACACAACACGGTGCATTGAATCTGATCGTTGACAGATCTGCTGAAGCTTTTTCAAACTAAATTTTCACATGCTAGGAATTTGCTTAATAAATACCCTCAAATATGTAAATTACGTTAAAAGAATTACGTTTCGTAGTAATGAATGTCTTGTACTCCAGCAAAATAAAATCCATTCAATATTTCGTGTTAAAGTTTCTACCGCTAGTTTTAAGCAGTACTACACGATGAAATAAAATGATTATATGCATACTTATTTGCACTCTCATTATGCCAACATAAGGTAAAACCGACGTGTACTCTACAGCGGGCATCCACAGAACAAAGTTTTTTTAAAGCTTTATTTCTCTCAAAAAAATAAACAATTTATTTTTATATTTAACGTAGTTGACGTTTTAGACAAAGGGTGCAGACAGAAAGGAGAGTTAAAAATTGATGAAATCTCTTCACCATTACCATTCATTCAATTCTGTATAGGTAGACGTGACTTGCGAAGTATGGTGAGTTGAGATGCCAACCATAGGTGGATAAACTTTTTTACACAATAAATAAGGCAAATAATAAACAATCAAACAAAATCTTATAACATCCTAAATAAATAAATAAGTGTGTAAACAACACTTGAAGAGATGTCTTGTTACGGTTAGTGGTCGTCGTACAAGTTAAAACATCTGAAGATAGTTTATTGCAACTTTATTTCGTGAATGTATGTTATATAGTTTTTCTAGACGACTTCCGTAAAAACTTTTCTCGCTCTCTCTCATTTCCTCGCACAGATCCTTCACTCAAATCTCAACTATAGTTGTACGTATTTCAACACGCGCCATTCATAAAACAGTCGCCTTGACCACTTATTGCGTGGCGTAGAGCTCAAAATTGAAATAAACGCACTTCTAATGAAGACCTTCAATATATACACAAACAACATAAATCAGTTTTAACTGAAGACTCCTTCATATTATAGTAAACAAACAAACCATAAATAACGTCAATCTCAATACTATGTATGTGAGTAAAAATACTATACAATTATTGTACGTAACATATAAATAGCATGTTTGAATAACAGCATGTATCCGAGGAAATTCAAGCTACTGCACATCAGCGTACAGTGTGACTATATAATGCTACATAGGAATTGCACATTTTATATTGACTTTTGACTAATCTTATTTTAAATTGAGAAAATTTTTTGTGTAGAACTGTTGACACTCTGGCTTGGGGCGGATACGACCTCTTTTCCGGCCAAATCGTTATACGTTTAACTTGATCGGATTGACAGAAAATAATAATTACATAAAACAAAATCTAGTATACTCATTAATTTTTTAAATAATAGACGTAGGTGGATACTTTACAAAATTATAGTAATGTGTGGCAAAACAATAAATAATATAACACAATACTAGTATACTTTTATCAAATAATTTCTTATATATAGAGATTGGGCAAATGTCAGTAAATATATTGCATAATTGTCTGTCATCAATATTACCTATCAAATAAACTAGCTTGTATATGATTGAGCTAATTCTAACATGACGGTGGAATTCGATAAGTTCGCATTTGTTTCGTCTCATAAACTACAAGTTCACAAACTCGAAGCTGGTAAGCTGATAACTATATACATTGGCCACTTGGAATTCGCATAAAGTCGCGTCTTTTTCTCCCAGACATGAATGTTACACAGGCTTCTAAGTAGGTCGAGCGTAGAAACGCAAGAAACTCATATACTTTGCGATGCAGACAAGAAAACGTTACGAGGATGACGCTGATAACTCGTTCTCCGCCAGGCAATATCCAGTGGTCGTCAGGATGATTTAAAACGAGACGGTAGTCCGGGGTTCCATCGCACAACGGACGACCTTCGATTGGCATTCGTCTTTTTAGCTGGCATTCCCCAGCAACAAGGATGATAGATATGTTTTGGTGACCCTGGGGGTAAGAAGGGGGGAGGGGGGAGGTCAGCCCCAACGATAGTTTGAACATTCATGACCAGGCACCTCACCACGCACCATTTTTCCAACATGCAACAGCAGGATGATGAGATAGGGGGGACCCTGTGGGTAGAATTTGAAGTGGGGACCAACGGTTAACGTTCATGACACGGCACTCAACTTGACAGGTATTAGATAGGGTTTGTACCCGTGCGGAGTACGAAAGGGGAAGAAGCCGTCAACATAGGCTTTCGACCCTCCACACTTCCCAGCAACAGGTATAGTGAGTTTATGGGTAGAAGGGGTCAGGCAGTCTAGCCCAACATACCGATTTGAACTCGCGATGACCCGGTACACCTCCACAAACCCTGGCTGCACCGCGAGTTATTTTATTTTTGGTTTCTTCTTTATATTTGTATTTTATTTATTTATTTAACGTCAATCCTATTCAGTTAAAAACTGATTTTTAAAGAAGGACAACTGAATAAATCTAGTTATACATAAATGCAGACACAATCAATAAGTATTGTTAACTAAAGTTTGAAATAGTAATATTCTAACAACAATGCATAAAAATATATTAATTTTGGTAATAAATTTAAATTAGATATTAAATAAATAAATAAATAAATAAATTAATTATTAATAACGATCTGTTGAACAAGTAGCTTCGCTCCCTCTGTTGGTTACTCCCGTATTCCCTTGCTAGTAGCTGTACAAACAACTTTCTTAATAGTTGATTACAAAAAGCTGTATACTAATAATGTACACTAGACGAGGTCATGAAGAAGGAAGTAAAGATATTAACCGAAGACAGTATAACCGATCGCTCCTGAGAAAGAAACACTAACATCTAGAGTGAAGCAACAAAAAGTTCTCGCCAGTAAAAGTCAACAGGGTTCCAAAATGATTAACGATCGGTTTATTAACTTGGTGTTGGTACGCCTGAGGAATAGAAACCCCAGTGACAGCTTTGGCTGTCTGATATTGCTCTAATAATTTATTACGATCTTAAGTATTTATGTCTTACTTTTCTTCCATTTCCACACAAACACAGAGTCTGGGTCGCCCCCCCTCTCTCCCCCTCCCCCCCCCCCGCTATACAACTGCAAAGACGAAGCACGCCCGGCATTGGTTTTAGCCACTACTAGACACTATTTTAATGTTTTTAAAAGAGAACGACATTGTGTATCAACTGTACCCACACTTGCTACTGAAAGATTAACATTAAATATTTAAAATCTCATTTGTGCGCACAGCTCAAAATTGATTTCAATTGGATTTACAGAAGTATAGATAGGTTTGCTAGGAATGACCGATAGCTATAAAAAGTGCTTAAAGTCAGTACTTTTATTTTATGACTGAAAACACTATCTGTTATAATCACCGGTGACGGGAATATAGAGCCAGCGTTCGCCTCAGACTGCATGGAGACAACATGGTATAAGCCCTTCAGTCAGGATTGCCAGCGCCTGGGCGACAACGTCTTCACCGTGCACTGTCGGTTCAACAAAATAAGAACTCTGCTCCCGTACCGCAGAATGGAGACGTGTATACCCAAACCGGCGTAGGCGGTATCAGCTCTCGACTCGACGCCCTCGCAGGGGCTTACGTGCAACGTCTTCACGCAGGCGGCAGGAATGAGCTCCACGAGTCTTCAGGTCTCTACCCCGCTTCAAAGTACCCTTATTTGCCTTCCTCGTCAACTAACTCTATAAATGTCTTTTTCTCTTGTTGTCTTTTGTTGTAATGTGTATCTGAACTTGTAACTCTGTAATCACTGTGTCAGGCTACATAGGGCTACAAATGCCCTGCACTAGCCTTCCTGCACTATGGGCAAGTAAAATTCATTAAAAAAAAATTTTGAATTTTCACTCACCATCCACCCACACTAAAGGCACCAAGCCTACGCCACTGTAGTTTAGCGGCAAGGTTAATAGATCCTCGTTTCATCATAATAATATGCATTGCATTGCTGGCATGCAAGATAGAGAAATATAAAACAGCTTCTTTACATAAGAAGCGCTTTATTAAAAGATACGCTCTCATTCATTACCATATACTAAAGATAAAACTATTCTCATCATTGATATTATTAGCAGTACAGTTTTCAGTCGTTCACGTGCTCATTTCCATGAGAATGTAATACCTTCTCTGGTTCTCCCTGACCTGGCAGACTGGGAACTCGACCGGCCTCGCATCATGGAACCAGGTTATTTATCAAGGGGTCGTATGTGGGTTAAGCACATGAGCTCTACTCCCGTTTCCCCATTCCTAGACTAAGAGCCTCTAGTACCTTCTGTCAGGAGGGAAATATGATTCCAATAAGTTAATACCTACATTAGTTGTATATTTGAATACAAACGAGCGATAATAAAATGTATTAAACCATCTTTCAATGCTTACCTTAACGTACAGTTCAGATTTAGTTTAGCTTTACGTCTCATATTGTTGTAGCGATGCTAAACGAGGCAAATAAATAAAATTCATTACTGGTTGGTTGGATTCGTATGATTGCCTATTGATATGATCATTGCCAGCTTGTCCACGTGGCGACTAATAAGACTTTGTTATTGTACATTGGAAGGTTGAAACTACAATAAGTATTTAATAATCATTAAAAGACTCGACTTAATTATCATCAGATCAAGATGCTTAAATATTTCTGGTTTATTCTCTGATAATTATTTTCTACCGTATTTAAATACTGTTTGTTACATTTCATTTTTTATTAAAAGGTAAGTGTAGATCAAAATTTCTATTCAGTTGTCGCCGTCAGTTGACAGTTTCTCTTTCAATGTTCCTTAAATTGCAATTATTTCCCATAATTCACGCGTTTTTGGAGTCTAGCTAGAATAAGATCAACACATAATTTATATCAACGTTAAAAAATAATAGCGGCCCAGATGTAACCAACATGGAGAATATTCCGAATATAATAACAGTATCTTTGATCGTCAATATTTTCTAAGTGCCATTGCATGTTTACCCTTACGTTTCACGGGCAAGATACGACCAAATGGATTTCTCCATCGTACAAATTCAATTGAGATAATAAATAACAATGCAACATAATATCCTAGCATTGCGTAGATATATTAACATTCATAATAGTTAGAATGTTAAAAATAGTCTCGTTTCGCACATTTCCATTCAATCGCATTAACATCGGTCTGAAAGAGAATCCCCCTATAACGACTTGTTTATAAACGATAACCACTACTACCGTTATCCCTGCCGAGCCCCCCCCCCCCCCCCCCCCGCCCAGCCCTGGGCGGCCATGACATTACGCAGATAGAGAAACGTTGCGCACACATGATTGATGATAGACTGGATATTGGCTCGGCGTCAGTGTCAAATACGCAGATTGATTAAATGATTGATCCCGTCTTGTCACAGCGCGCGAGGTACTTGGAGAAAACTAATAGGCCTACTAAATCCGATGTGACTAAACGAACAATCACTGTCTAGTCAGAGCAGAATAGCACGGGTGTTTGGAGGGTTGTTTTTCAACCGCACACGGTGGTTCTGAAGTGATGTGCACTTGTGATCTAGGACGCACACAGTGTTGGCTTGACTCTGATTCGGGAGGTCCCGGGTTCGAATCCCGTCGAGACCGGCAATACGAGGAATGCAAGGGATTGAGTCCTCTTTAACAGCCCTTGGACATCCCTTTTTCAACTACCCTAAAGGCTTAAGAGGGCACTGTGCCCTACAATGGCCATCTCACTTGGCGAGACAAATACAATTCAAATAAAACAGCAAACAATCTTACATAGGCGAACATTTTATATATTTTTAAATTCAACTATTTATTAAGCTTTCTTATAATGAAAATAAAAGTAATCTCATTATAGATTTTAAATACACAATGAAAACTCTCTTAGGATATACAACGTTTTCTTTAAAGTTCATTCAGTTTAGAAGACACACCAAGATTAAAATGTTGTATTTGCTACAACACAATAATAAATAACCGTCCATTGTTTCGTATTTGGTATGGATCTATGCACACATAATATAAAACATCGCCTACGTCTTCCTCTACGTCTTCCTACTAGCATCTTTGATGCTTACCTTTGTATACTACAAGGTGTAAAGTTCGTGGCTTTAATAATTTTAAAAATCAAAATAACACAGTATTTTGTCGTAGTTTCAATAAACGATTCTATGAGGATGTTTTGTTTGATTGATAAGAGGAGTTGATCATTGTGCTATCATTGTGACCTTCTAACCTCGTGCTGTAGCATTGTGCCAGTAGGGTGGGACGTGAAAGCAAGTGGCTTAGGACCAGTGAGAAAATGATTACATAAAAAGGCCTGTCTGGAGGCTAGTTCAGAAATAGTTTGTGTTTCACAACTTCAGAAACATATGTTCTTTCTAGATTGTTACTTGTACACATCATAGACAAGATAATATTGTGGTGACTAGGAGTTGCATCTTCACATGCTAAACTGTACTTGATATTATCTGCTCGCAACTTGGCACTATGCTCAAAACAGAATCATTCACCCATTTCCACTTAAACTAATAGATGTGTCTCACACTTTACTCTAAAGACTCTTTGAGAATACACTTATTTGAAACTTAAGTCCTGAGGTTGTACAATTAGTATGAGTGTACATTATGACAAGTTGTGAGTATGGAATTAAATTCGTTTTATATAAATTAACATTCAACAAAGTATTTGTAATTTTGAATCCATATTGTGAGCGAACTTCCATGGAACTTCATTGTTATAAATCTAAGCAACACCTTACAAAAACCTTCGTAATATAATTTGCATAAACAAACTTGACTTGTACGGTTTTCAAGAGTTTCCAAACTAAATACAATAGCTAAATAAGTATATTATCCAGAGAGCTTCACACTATTCTTAAGCGTCACTGAGCCCTTGTCGAGCTTGTCGGTTTCTCAAAGTGATCTTAGCTAGCTAGGAGGCAAGTTTTACGAGTATTTTCAACGCTCCTTACAAAGTCAAATTCATTCAGTCAGGGTTGGTTAAAAGTTGAAGTAAATTTTGTTCATGAGATATGTTTATCAACGCTTTTCAGGTACTTTGAGAGAAAGCAAAGCACTTGAAGGTAAAGTTGCTGGAAATGGACGGCGAAGATTCTGGTTTAAAAGTACGGTGTACGGAATTGTAACTTATTTCGCATACATTATTTAAAACGCATTTGTGAGGTTATCTACTGGGAACTGTTGTGTTTTATTCAATCAAACTTCTAAACTTTGGATTGAGATTTGTTTATTTTTCATTAAATAAGTTTGTTTAAAGTTAAATGGCCAAAACAAATAAAGTGAAACTTCTTACAAATTTGTAAGGGTCACGCCAAATATAATGTATACAACATTTAAAAACAATACTCATTATAAAGCTAATGTATCTCTTCTTTATCCTAATGTACGTGTGCCCCGTCTTACATAAAAAACATATTATTTTCTTGTAACGAAAAATGGCTCCCAAGCAAAAGTTCTTCAATTCCTTTACAGCGAATTACATATTAAAGCATATTAATTCTCCCTCTTTTACTTCAATCGCAAAATGAAATTTAAAAGAGCTGAATAAAACTCTCAGAAGAATTTCAATAATGCTATCTTTTAATATAACATCGTGACTTTCTCTGTGACAGGAGGTTCTTCTTACTCCGCCATTCGTTGTGACCAAATTATTGTTATTAGAGCAAATTACAAACACAATAATATGTTTATATTGTTTTTTATTACATGTGTATACGTTGGAAATAATATTTCGGGTTGTATGAGCATTTTATTCTAAGTTGTGGTCTCAACTGTGGAAACAAATATTTAAAAAGTGAGCTTCAGTTATACTTGAAATCACCCAATTTTATATCACAGTAAGTTTTAAAATCCGTAGTCTAAAGAGAAAACAACTGTCCGCTCGTATGTTCTTTTCTATAAAGTTTCCTTAAGATTGCAATCGTTTACAGATAACATTTTGGTTATAATGTTTGTAATCAAATATGAAACAATTCAATATTTCGATGAAACATCTTGAGAAGTCGATGTCGAACTTAACTAAAAAGTTTCAAACAGTTCACTATTTACGATGTTGTATTTAATAGATATGTTGGATACGGATAAACGATGATTACTTAGTAACTGTACCTGTTTCTAGTTCAAAATCTATTGCGGTCTTAGAGAGTGAAGCTGCCCTATGTACGTCTGTACGTCTGTACGTCTGTACGTCTGTACGTCTGTACGTCTGTACGTCTGTACGTCTGTACGTCTGTACGTCTGTACGTCTGTACGTCTGTACGTCTGTACGTCTGTACGTCTGTACGTCTGTACGTCTGTACGTCTGTACGTCTGTACGTCTGTACGCCTGTACGTCTGTACGTCTGTACGTGTCACCTCTCATGACAAAACCTTGCCAGACTTGCGGTTGTTATGTTGACATTGTCAGTCACGTACAAGATGTTTTGGGGGTCAGTGAGGATGGAACCATCACTATTCAAAGAGACTCTTCTTTCAACCCGGCACCTACACCAAGAGATTTAAATTCTAGATGAATTGTTATTTTGTATCATTCTTCGACAATCTATTGCTTAAGTATACCGCTCACTATGTTAGGCAGTAGACACTACAGTGCAAAAATCCTCACACGCCGTATAATATTAATGGAAATTAGTTCTAGAACTAAAACGGCTACTACGAATTAATAATATTTAACGTAACTTTTTAACCTGACCTGTGATGAGAGATTTATGACCGCGGCGTCTCTTTGTTTACCCAAGCTAATAAGCACAAACCGATCGATCATAAACCTCTAATGATAAAACTAAGTGAATTTACATGAATCCCACCAACGAATAGACGTCAGTTTTCGTCGTGCCAATAAGCAGGCATAAGAAAGTTATTATAGCCACGAGTATTTAGTTGTCTTTTTGGTTATATGTACCACAGTCTAAGATTACTACATTTAAACAATCTCATCCAAGCTAAAATTAAAAGCTTAGATTAAAAACCTTAATTAAAAACTTTAATTTAATTTTATTACTCTAATTCACCACGTATTTCAAAGATTTTTGTTATTTCTGAAGCTTTAAGCTTTATCTTCCAAGGATCATTATTTAAATTTATGAGGTCGTTCTCTTATATCATCGTGATCCGTCAATTTTATTAATACCCCAATATTCTTACCAACTATCACTCTGGTACATGGCTAGGATAAAACTAATAATAGTTTATGTGAAAGTACGTACAAGATGACAAGGCATTAAAATATATATTATTACGCACGTATCCAAACTTACTTATTTATTATATCAGACAATGTCAATAATCAACATATTATGCAAATTACCCAAAACACACGTTTCCGTGTTAAAACCCATAATATAAGATATTTTTTACTAAATAATATGCATCAAAACTCATGTTTTAATTCATTTGCTTGTAAGCTATCTTAGTTCTGTTGATACGCACACGCACACGCACACGCACACGCACACGCACACGCACACGCACACGCACACGCAAAGTACCGTGTTTATAGGGTTAAAGAGCACGTCAAGGGAACGGACTCACATAAACTTCACAATGAAAGCAGATTTTAATGACTCAAATGATCATTAGTGGTCAACATTAATCCGCTTGGGGCAGTAGCGAGTTACGCCGAGTTTCCTGCGTTGTCGCGGTTTACAGATCTACTGAGCTGGGGGCAGTCGACAGAGTGGAGCCAAGAGCAACGACATAACGACAATGTCGGCAGTTGCGTTGGACGTCGATGTTGAGAGTATTAAAGAAAAGAACAATGATTAGTAAAAAGTTGTGGGTGATTTCAGCTGGGCATTGCTTGCTGTGTTGTACCCATTCAACATGCAACTTTTCCATTTAAACGTACTTACAAAAATAGCTCCTTCAATGCATAACAGAAATAACTACTAATCGATTGTAGATGAAACAGAGATTTAATATTAGTTTTTTCTTTTCTCCTTTTACCCTCGAAAATTATCAAATAACCTTGTCACTTATATTAATGACTGTCTACTCTATAGCATGAGAACTAATCATGTTTGCCTTCAGCACGTGGTTGTCAATAACAAGCATGAGGTAGGATTTGATCCAGCTTCTTTGGTTCTACTTGGCTAGAACTGGTAGCCAAATCGTTCGTTCGACCACTTCAGTCATTTGACCCCGAGAATTTGTTAAAAAGTAGTAGCGGTATGATCAGTGGCGGGTTTGAAGGTTCCAATAAGACCGGTGCCAGATATTTTCCATACCACCCCATCCCCCCCCCCCCCCCGTGGTGAGAAGCAATTTTTAAAGGGGTGATCAGTAAACAGTGGTCTGGGGGCTTGCCCCGTTTTGTTTTGCCTTTAAGGTCATATTTGGTGGCAATCTACACGTTCTAGAGCAGCAGAATGCACAAAACAGGTTCTGTAGGTTCTCAATAAGATAACCACGGTGGGGGCACAGGTTGGATGGGCTGACATACCCACCCCTGGAAGGCTCCGGTCAGGGTATAGGTCAAAGCGCGATATGGTCAATTACCTTTAAAATAATATTGCGTATGCAAAGGGTTTAATGTTCAAATGTGATGGATTTCATTTCTTACTTCATTTATCGCATCACTTACCTGAACACTTTCTAATGTACTTTGAACATATTAAGTCCAAACTGATAAACATTTTTATTGTTTTGATATGTTGCATTTTTAATACGAAAATTATTATCAGCAAGGTTTATAGATTATGTTTTAATAATTGGGTAACGAATTTGTTGTAGCTACCTTGATTTAACCATATTGTTAAATATTTTGTTGGTACTAACAACAACACTATGTTATTCTAACTATACTATTTTATTATCCCTGTTGGAGCTAACTTTTACGACAATTGCTATGTAAAACTATGTATTAAGAACTATATTGTTGGTAATGCCAAATCGAGTGTAAATTAAATAAAAAGTACTAATGCCTTTAAATATAAACACGTATAATTTATCACCATTGAAACACAATACCTGCAATTCCCCTCAGTGATAAATCCAACCTGTTGCTTAATGCCAGAACTGTTTACGTTAAATTAACAAATAATACATTTCCACTAACGCGACGTAAATTTAAATTTCCTCTGGAACATGTTCTATTATTTCCGATCGTAATTCATCTGTGAATGTTAAAACAGGCCCGAATCCTAGCTGTGTTGTCTACACTCTTAGCAATTGGCATCGCAATAAATAAAATATTTCCAACCTGAAACGGCGCGGATAATAAACAAAGAGTTATGCTTTCTTATATCAAAATAATATTAACTGTTGCCGGTGGAAACAGGCGCAGAAAAACTAGAATGGAAAACGCAAAATGCAAGTTAAGAAGATGGAGGGAAAAAATATTTCCGTCTAAAAACTAAAATGAGAAAAGAAACAAAACGAAACGAGACGAAACGTAAACCCAGCGTCTTACTTCGAGCAAATACAAAACGTCAGGCACATAAATAAATAAGAAATAGGATTTCCGTAAATCTTCTGTGTGCCTTTCGAGATTCTCAATTGCCTTTTCACGAGTTTTCGCTACTTGCGCGCAGAATAGCAATTCTTTCATTTACATTTTCTCTAGTCCTAAATTCGGTTTATTCAACCACATTCTTATTTACGAAGCTAATAGGTTATTGCGTTTAGGGGGCTAAACAGCATGCTCAGTTAAATAGCTGGAAAACAAAATAAAACCAAACCATTGTTTGCCAATATCTTTCATTTGATATCGGGTAATACAGTTGAGAACTTTGCTGCTAGTTTGCACCGCATTCAACTTCTCATGATTATAACGCACAGCAGAACATTGCTCATTGGCTTCACGCATAACTACACAATGTTTGAAGTAAGAGGAGGTGAGAAACCTATTAAATAATTGTACAGACGATAAAAATCACGCACGGTACGGGAGAATCCAAAAAAATAGGGCACAGAAAAGACACAAAACAAAATTATATATTGCATACAAACCTCTTAGTGGAGGTGCCGGGTACATAACATACACCTTTTAAAAATATTAATTATTTTATTGACATTTTTAAGTCATGTTCTTTAAGTATACGATACGATAGTATTTTAGTTTTTAATTGATTGGTTGATGTCTATGGGCACACAACAGTGGAACTATTAGAACCGATATTTCTGTCCAATTGTCCAAAACTTATTTAATGGCTTTCACGAGTTATCATTTTTATAGGGTAAATATTTCATATATTTGTTAGATAAGAGGCATGTAACAATATTAGTTATATATTATTTTAAAGATTTGGGTTTTCATGTTGAAAGTTTCCCACTTATTATGTTTGGCGGGGGAAATGGGAAACACGTGATACGACCACAACGCCTAATTAACCAATTACGTAATGCTCATCACAATTATATACATTTTAATAAATTATTTTTATTTTTTCAGCTGCAGATCTGTTCCAAGCAACCTATGTCCGCCAGTGCTACTTAGCTTGGTGACGTGACTGTACTTGAGCGTAATAAAGTCGGTTGGGTGTTGTGGGGCTTTTTATGTTAATAGGTGAACATTAAAATTTTAAAAACCTAAATGCAAAAAAGTGAGTTTAAAAGTGGCCTTTATTTAAAGTAGCATTGAGTCTTAACGCAGCACTTAAATTCACTCGGCAGTATTGTAATCTTGCAACAAATAACACAGGCCCTATAAAACATCTTAAGCTTTTTTTTCTCTTGTCATTAAGGAAGAAATAAATTCGTGACCCCCCAAACGAAGTGTGTCTACCGGGCGAGTGGTATTATCTCCGGGTCTCGTTTCATTTGAGCTCATGAAGTGACAGAAATAAATTATCAGCCCCGTACTTCTCAGTGCGAACAGTGACGGGACGGTTGTTGATTAAAGGAAGAAAAAGTGCCGGGTGAAAATGTTCAAGTAAATTGACGAGAGGGGAAGCAACATGCAAAATAACTTCGCGTGGCAAAGGTTTCTGTTCTGTTATTCAACGATGTGTTGATTGAGCCAAGAGGTTGCCAAAAAATAAGCTCTTGGCGTAAAAGAAAATAACCAGAGTTGGGGGAATAACTCGGTTTTGTCTTGTTTTTGTCTGGGTTGTTCCGTCTGACTGACTGAAATGGTGGGACTTAGCATTACTGCACATCATACATAGATCCGTGTTAATAGACAAGGACAAGCTTGGGTGAGGGAATACCCAGGCCAAGAAGCGAAACTTGATGTTAAAAGTTCAACCCCCCTCGGTGGTAGTGCCAAGTACACAAGTATTCAGACTTTCTGGGAGCAAACCAGCTCATTTCACTCTCAGGAAAAGTTAATAAAAACCGTATGTCAAGAAGTGGTCATGTTCAGTTTTGATCGTGACACACAATAATAGACAGACACCCTGAACATTGATTCATTACAAGGACATGTGACCCCCGAAAATTAATTTTTACAATAAACTGTAATTATAGCATTTTCCTACAGTAAATGACAATTTAAAAAATTATATCTTGAAACTGTCATTTTACATGATTTTTTAAAAAGTTTTATGATCCTGGTATTGCGAAAATTGGCGTTTGTGGAGTTTCTCAAATCGTCTGAAATTTGCTAATTTTTTTGTTCCACACAGATTCTAGAGCATCTTACCAATCTAAAACGGCGCTTTATAACATCGTGTCTTGAGACGGTGCACTAATATACACTCAAACACCCAAAAATATGCCTTCCAAAATCATACCCTTTCTTGGTAATCAGCATAATATTATTACCGAACCACTTGCCCAAATTACAAGACAAAATGTAGCAGATTTATAAAAAAAATTCTGGAGAGTACATCAATAATGGCCAATATTTTTTTGGATCAAAATCCTCCAAGGTCACGGGGCATAAAGGTCGTCCCCATGTTTTTCCTTATGGGAGATTTTAAAGCTCGAAAATTACCATGTTTGACAATTTTTCCGGGTCATGGCGGACCCAATAATTAGTCTGTTACTTTCTAAATTCGTAACTAGTTAGCCTGAAAGAAATATATTATATTGTTGAGTTTAGCGGGTGAATACCCCTGTAAGCGATCTTCGTTCCTCGACCAGAGCTCGCAAGATTCCGAAGCCGTGTCTAGCGACGAACCTGGGCGATCCGCAGCGTTTTATTATTTGCAAGTTTAATGCCCGAGAAAACTGTGACCTTTCAATCTGTCACGTTTCCTCTGCGCCGTCCCTAAACTGTAACTGTGCTTGATCAAACAAACCTGCCCCCTCAGCGCACGTCTATGCGTAGAGTCACAGAACAACTCATTTAGTGTAGCGTTCATACGTAACTGTTAGCACAATTGAAAACATTTCTGTTATATACCTTCTCAGTTTTTAATTGTTCCCCAGACAAGAAGTAAATCAAGAGCTGGTTTAGTAGGTACCTTGATTTACTTATGGCCAAAGGTGTACGAAAGTACATACGCATCTTTCAGTTCATACAATCCCCATCCAAGCTGGGTTTTAAATATATTAAAAATATGTTATGTTTTTATAATACATAAACTTGCACAACGATTTATAGGTATTTATACGGGGATTAATAAAATAACCCTCTCCGGTAGAAAACAACTTAGCACCAAAAAAGATTAACATTTGATATGTTTTAATACTCGTCTTGCTTGCTAGTCTGTATTGGAGAATGCGAACTTGATTTGTTGCCAACTATCCTTTATGAGCTGGACACAGTCTATAACTTGATTGTAACATCATTTGGCATTTAACATTGTTGGCACTCTATAGACATCTTTGTTGTTATACAATTGAGAAAACGCGCAATGGAAATCACAGCAGTTTTGTAAGAAATACGATTTGGAGGTCGACCAAATCGCGAGAATAACAATAATTCTAAAATTTGAATTTGGAATGAGTGAATGGTTATTTTAAATTTCAGGTTATATACAAGTTATCGTGTTTATATGAATATTAAAATTAGGAGCATTTCAGAAATATGGATTTTTTGTAAATTTATTTATGTAAAGTTTTATATTTTCACATTAGGTTAAGAGTTTTGAAGTAGAGTATGGATTTTTAAAGTAAATACAAAGTATGAATATAATATTCGAGTCAAATATTTTATAAAGTTAGTTGAAGGGCGTGCTTACTTACTATACCGTCCTACTTAAGACCCGTATAAGATCCGTAAAAAATAAGATTTTTATAATTTAAAACAATTTGATGTAAAGTTGACTGTAATAATATTGTAGGTGTCTTTAAAAATGTTTTTTGAATTTTTAAATATTTGTATCGACTTATTATTTTCACGTGCCTTTAATATACTCAATATAAATCAATTTAAAAAAAAACATAACACAAACAATTGAATTTAATTTCTATACGCGCAAATTGGTCCATTTCGTAACATCCAAAGTTATTATTTGATTTTGGACTCTAACAATGGCAATAAGATCAAACGTAAAACATTATCAAACACTTTCGCTAGAAACTTGTCGAAAAAAACTTTAATTATTAACAAAGAGTCTTAGGTCACGCCATGAAGTAGTGAAATAAAGAAAAGATAAAACCTAAGCTATTTGGTGGAGTTGCCGGGTCCAGAAGCCATCAATAATTCAAAATGTTTCAACTTGCAAACCAAGCAGTAACTCGACTAACGAACTTATGAAATTTTTAAATGTTACGGTTAAAACATTAGAACACCACTGCTAATTTTAAAACATGGTTGCATGTGACAGCGTATAATCGTGAGTGACTTCGGACGGTAATAAATCTCACAGATTTGTGTCATCACAGTTTCAGTTGCACGGCCAGCCTAGTCACGCGCTTTGAGCTCTAACTCCCATAGGAAAATAATCATCTGCTTATGATATTTTGAAGCAGTTGTTTGTTTCAAAGGGGCTTTTACCCCGAAACATATTTTAACACATAATATCACAGCCAAGATAACAGTTTAAAAATCATATCGTCTACCAGTGAGTTAACATGCATTTTTTAAGCTTTTGATCCTGAAATTTGCGAGTCGTAGTTTTTCTCAAATCTGCTTCAACTTTATCTTGTATTTTGTTTCACATGGATACTAGAGTAACGTTCCATTCTTAAATGACATTTAAAAATTGTGTCTTGAAACTGTGCAAAAATATTTATTTAAACACGCAAAATGATGCGTTCCTAAATTACTCCCCTTGTTGGTAATAAACATGTTGTGTCCAAACCACTTGCCCAAATTACAAAAACAAAACAGAGATTTACAGAAAAAAATAACCGAATAAGTCAATAATAGCCAATATTGGTCTTCACCAAAATCCTCCAAGGTCTCGGGCATACAGATCCTGAATTAAATATATTTTATATTTTAGCGTTTTTGGTGGAGGTGCCGGGTCCAGGAAGTCAGCAATATTTTTTATTTAATCGACTTCCAAACTAAGCAACATGGTTGATTATGACATAGTGCACAATAGTGTGTCTTGTGTACACAATATAAACAATATTTATCAGATCTGAATAATTAAATCCGAGAATATTTCTCTAAGATTTCCAAATAACATCTCATAGTGTGATCACAGCATGTTGCCCAGCCAGCCTATATCTCACTCCCATAGGCAAATATACGTGATAATGATCATGTTTTTTAATAAGTGGTTAGTTTTGAACCGTGTTATTTTTCTTGACACCTGTACGAACTCGCTGGCAGTGCGACTGCGAGCATCAGTCTACGCGTTGTATTATTTATGCGCGGCGTGACGCCCGTATTCACTTCTAGCCGCGGCCACTGATCTCGCACCCGCCTGATATGGCATCGGCATGCCACAAGTTTTATTACACGGCTTTACGGTGTTACGTTGTGTGCCATGTTATTACCCGAGTGCAAACTCAATTTACTTTTGTTACCGTACGATCATAAATCTTACGCGGAATTTTACAGAACGTATTCCAACAGTTTTTCACATTCCTTGCTATTCAAGTCCGGGGGAATCAACGGTATAATATGCGCAAATAATACCACAAAGTGTTTTGTATGGAATCTCATTTTATATATTGCATTTTTGTAATTTATTTTTCGTTGTAAGACATTTTTACGAAACGAAAACTGGATCAGTCATATAAACCACATTATAAGATATAACATCTTCCATTCTATAAAATACACAAATTATGCTATGCAACAAACAAACGAAGTTTTTTTCAAAACTTTTGAGTGCTTGTTATGTTGTTGCAATAATTATATAAAAGTAATCACAAATCGATAAACGGTGCTATTTTTTAAACTAAATATATTTTTATTAAGATCGAAGAAACGGATACAATTATTTCGCGAAATATATTATTTTATTGGATGCTGGGGTAAATTAGGATTTATTGGATATTGATGTGAGTTGTGATGTATTTTATTACTGTGAAAATAGGTAAAACGTTTCTGCATAGATTTTTTTTGTAGTTTCCTAAAGTTTACAAACGAAAATTGTATGATTAAGAAGCTATGATCAAATCAACGAATAATATAGGTTTTGCATTTGGTCACATTTGCATTTGTTTCAATTTAGCGTAGGGTAATTAGCTTATTACATGAGGTTTAAAGGGCTATTAACTCAAAAAATATTTTTTACCACATGATCTATAGCACAATACTACACTAAAATGACAGTTTAAAAAATTATATCTTGTAACTGTGATTTAACACGAATTTTTCAATTTTTTGATCCAGAAATTTGCGAAAATTGGTGTTTTGGGAAATTTCTTAAATCGGCTTTAACCTGCTTCTTTTTTGGTCCACATAGATACTAGAGCATAGTACCAATCTAATATGCCCATTTTTTACATCGTGTCTTAAAACTGTGCCCAAATATACCCTCAAACACGCAAAAATAAGCATTCCAAAATCACACCCCATATTCGTAATCAGCATATTTTGACCAAACCACTTGCCCAAATTACAAAACAAAATAAAGAGAATTTACAGAAAAGGCTGTAGAGTACGTCAATAATGGTCAATATTTTTTGGATCAAAATCCTCCAAGGTCACGGGGCATAAAGATCGCCCCTATGTTATTTCTTATGGGAGATTTTTGCCGATAAATAAATAAATAAATAAATAAATTTTTATTTAGAGTCTGCCCACTCAGTTATATAACTGATTTTCAGTGGGGGACAGTAAATCAAAGCGACCAAGCCAACCCTGCAGGCCCCGACGCAATCGACGAGTGAGCGATAACCAACCAAAGATCGATATTTTTAATAGGAAATATAGCAATCAGTGTTATGGACAGTGCGAACACCCGCGAATCAACGCCAGAATCAACAAGGCCGATTCAGAACAACTCTGAAATTTATTATGTGCTTCGTTGCTAGGACGGCTCCAAAGTCACCGTTTACAAACTTCTAAGACAAGAACTGATGGACTTAAGTCCAAATCAGAAGTTAAAAAACTTCTGAATGGGGACCTAGCTCGAAAAATGTCATGTTCGACAATTTTTTGGGAGGTCATGGTGGCCCCCATAATTTTTCTGTTAATTGCTAAATTCATTACTAGTTAGCCTGAATGAAATATATTTTTTGAGTTAAGCGGTAAAATACCCCTTTAAGTGGTATTCCCTTTATTCAATCTTCCTGAAACAACATTGGATTATTTTTAGTGACGACATTAATATTGTGTGATGTCGTAAGATATATCATAGACCTACACAAATACAAGTTCTATCTTTATATTTTGCGATTGAAATGTCTTGCAATATAATGGCGCTATAGGTTATTCCTCACAAGTGAACAATAAACTTATGGCTTTTCTAAAGTTCGTGCTACTTACTATATAAAACAATTTCATGTAGGTAACCACAATCCTTGTGAACCTACGTAATGTCCTACCTATACTTAAAGTGGAATCGTCAAGTTAACTCATAATAATTCTTTAATCATAATTAATGCTTTAATTAATGCATATAACGTTAATGTTTGTATTAATACATTTAAACTTTGAAAACTTCTGATTTTATCTTTAGCAAAGCACTTGTGGTTTCAGAGACATTTCCCTTGCTGGGCACTATGCTACTTAATGTTTTACTCAGTATGTTATTGTAGCTTGGGATGTATCTTTGATGTGCACGGGTTTCCTTCCAATTATTGTGAACACGTTTTATGCGCACAATATGAGCCACGAATTAACGACAAGTTTACTTTCAGAATGCCAGGACTTAACATCCCCGACCCTCATTACTACACGTGTACGTGTATGTGTGAGCTAAATAACAGCGCTCATTAATAACGTTGCGAGGGCATGAACTATCGCCAAGATGAATGATATCCTTAAAATATTTTCAATATCAGTCAACTATTGTAACAGCTTTGAAAATATAAATAATCAGTAACGTAATTTTATAAAAATCAATACAGAAATTTAAAAAAAAATCCATCCCAGCGGGGTAATTAATTAAATTAATGAAATTGAAAAAGTAACGTAATTATTGCTTTTTAAAGTCACGTGTTCAATATTCGCCACTCGCAGGTTGAGAAACTGAAGATTAGTAGTTTTATTTATTCAGAACGGTTTTCACTGTAAACGTCATTTCTTTCTGTATCACATTTAAGAGAAGAAGAAAAACATTTGTTTCCGTTTGTTCGCAAATCAAAATAATTAAAATGCTCTAGGCTGTTATGCTTTTAACTTTTAAATGATACATACGCCCCGGGGACTCGTTCCGTGTATGCTCAAGGTATTATTTTGTTACTGAAATAAGAAAAAGATGACAAAAACAAACCACCTTTTGATATCATCAAATAAAAAGAAAGTTGAAATTGTCATAGAGAGAAAACCAGGTTGACTGGTTTCTCTTGCTCAAGGCAGGGTTGACATGTGCGATTGACAGACTCTTTGGTGTCGCCGTTCACCGCAGGTCCGTAAGGGTCTCAGTCATCCACTACCCTCAATGACAGGGTAGTGATCAAACCCAGGGGGGGGGGTCAATCATAGGTCAGATCAAAAGAACCACATTCAAAGACTTTTTACACGGGAAAATTGACTGCGTGGCAGTTGGACATGTGAAGGGTGGGATGAGGTGACGCGAAAGAGAATAAGAAGAGATATACTACATTGCGGCAATCGTGAAGGAGATTTTTTCTTTTAATTTGTTTAAGATTCTGATGAAGATTGTGCGTATATTTTATTTCGCTGTAATACAACCGGGGCACGGTAGAGTCAAAGTGGCGGGGGAGGGGGGATAGAGTGCTTCTCAGATGCCAATTTACGTTCCAAGAACCCGCGCACCGTATCAGCACTCAAATAAATACGATAATGGTTGAATTCGAATCCAATTTTCTTCTGTATTGTATTGGTTTTATTTTTTCTAGATATCAACTCAAAGGCAAGAAAACAGAAATAGAAACGATTCTCCATTGAGATGTTGTTAAACATCACGTATAACGCTGTAGGTTGCACGGAGTGATGCAGGAAACGCATTTGCAATAAGAAGACTAAGGTTTGGTTTTCAGGAACTGTTGATATTTGAACAAGAGAATACACGTGTTAAAAGTGTACTAATAAAACTAATTTCACCGTTTCCAAACTCTAGTTTCCATAGTTTTAGTGCATTTAACTTCAACTTGGCTAGTGCATACTTGTCTATAAAATGCATCGGCTTTCTATAAGTTCCATATTTACATTCTTCTAGATTATTATCTGAAATATTTTGAATTACATTACATAAATTAACACATAGTTATACAGTATGCTTACAACTATTTTATTTTGTAAATAAATATTTAAATTTAAATCAATTTTTTTTTTAATTGTACAATCATGCTAGACTGGGAATAATTTACACACACAAACTTTAAGTGTCAGCATCTTCGTACACATTGAGGTCAATTCGCCTTATTCTCCTGCCCACTCGCGCATTGTAGCCTCCTAATGGTCTACAACCTATTCGTTCACCCTATTCGTTTAAATGATTATACCACAAGATCGTGCATAACAATATTAAAATACGAAACTATTATTTTTGTAAGGCGAGACTGAGAATCAGAAATCACGCACTGTAGCGCTGTGCCGCTATCGTCCCACATAATACTGGCGACCATGCGTACAGCAGCATACAACGGACCTAGAGCGGTTTGCATCACACTCGCTCCCTAAGCTAGCCCGATTTACTACCTAGTTGGCGGGCTAATAAATGGGAAATTAATTAAGCCCCATCGGCCACAGATGGATATAAAACCCTTTTTGGAATATCATTGAATGTTTGTTCAAAAAAGAGATGGTTTAATATGTACACGGAATGAATTATAAATTTATCCGTTGGGGTATTAGCTAGAACAATTTCGAAATCTGAAAGAAATATTGGATAATAATTGGCAGTGGCGTAGTTTTAAACGATTTTAACAAACTCGCGTATTTTAACCCTGGGGAAGGCATAAGATATACGATCAGTATTTTACTAAGCACGAGTACGGGAGTACCCAAAGAAGGGAGCGTAGCTACTTAATAAGCAGGTTGTCATGTCAGAGAACACAGATAAAATCTTGTCGAGCATTGAAATCTCTCGGTAGATAGGGTCATCAGAAACATTCTGCACCGACCTTGTTCAAGGCCAATGACAGGAAAACATCACATGTCAATCGGACGTCGTGTTCGGTTTTAAATTCGTGAGACGTGACACTCACGGAGAGAAACGTGATAATATGCTTCGCACCCTATAATCTAACACCGTCAATATTGATGATTATCGCCAATATCACTGTACCTTTTCGTTAGAATCGTTTTGATTACGGTAATTCGAGGTCGCGCATAAGTTTATCTATTTCTTAATCAATTTATTTATTTATTATTTATTTATTCATTTATTCTTTTTTTCATTTTTTCATTTATTTGATTATTTATCTCACTTCACTCACATCTAGGAGGCAGTGATTTATCTATTTAAAAGTTTGTTTCCACATTACAAAGATAGTATATTTGTGATAAAAAAAATACATCTATGTTTATGGACAGTGAAAACAAAAATAGAAGTAGCTTAAACTCAATAAAATCTTTAATTGGCTTTAAAAATAGATTCACCTCTCTACTTGAAGCTCTGTTGTTAACAAAAGCATTGTAGTTTGTTATATAGTTTCAGTCGAGCCGCAGGTTAAGTCGTCCGTGGGTTCGACCCTGACGCAGGGCAGAGCTCTGTGCAGATGTTGTTTATGCATCGAATAGCATTAGTAAATTAATAGAGACGTGTAATAACAATAACCGTGACACAAATATAACGGGTCACCGCAGCTGACCCCCCCCCCACCCATTAACTGCCCGGCGAGGTTTATGATAACACTCAAATAGTTGGGATGGCATCTCCAATAATTGTTGTTGTTTATTTGACATGAATTAAATTGCATTTAGTGTGGGAAGTGATGTACGGGTTTTGTGTCTCTTTTCAGGTCGTTTGTGGGTGATAGGTGGATAGTTAAAAATTGCGTTATTTTTAAAATTACTGATGTTGGTTGTTCAAGGCTTATTAAATCAGTTTGTGACTGAGCAGGTATTCTTAATATGAATTTATTTAATTCCGTTGTAAACTATGTAGGCCTAAACGTTTTGTTAGTCAGCAAATCGCAATTAGTCCCTGAATTATATTTGTCAGACAGGATTGTGGTCGTCATTATAAAGAAGTCAAAAGTACAATTTCTTTGCAAGGATGTTACCCATTTCATCTCAGGCACACTTCACACCCCCTAGTTAAACATGCTACGAACCAGGCACTAGTGGCAACAAGGGAGATGCTTAGTGCCTCATCGACATATCCCCAAACTAACTAAAGTCTATCCATCCTTGAGGTACAAAGTGACCATCGGCGGACGAGATCGGGATCGGTCGTCCCGTCTATTGTCTGCATTTTTCCAAATCCATCTTTTTTGGCGTGATCGAACTTGGGAGCGAACATGGTTTTTTTCTACCTGCCTTCGCCCATTTCAAATCTATTGTGATGAAAATAATTTATTCAGCGAAATATTTTTTTTATAATTGCCAATATTTAATAACGTGGTTCAAATGTGTAGCTTGAGTTTGGAAATGCGTTTTTTTCCCTAGTGTCTACGACCAAAACTGACTGAAATATATAAATATTATTATATTATTATGAAATATTTTTAAAATATATTGTAGAAGAATTATCCGTAACTCAGTCAGTTTTTATCGTAGAATTTCGTCCAAAAAAATGAAATTCAAGACGCACGCTTAATATTTTAACAACGTTATTAGATATTTGCAATTAAACAAAAAAATATCAATACATAAATAGAACAATAGGACAGGAAGAGAATACATCAGGTAGAAAACCCTCAGCTTCTAGGATGGTCTATTTTACGACTACACGCGACAACCCTTAGCAGCTGCCTCATACCCATACCCGACGCGTCCGTCGATGGTCACTTTGTACTTCAAGGATTGATAGACTTTAGGCATCATTGATAAGTATTGTATTACAAAGTTATAACATTTCGTAACATTTATTGAGTTTTATTTTCAGAAATTTATTTTATTCATTCATTTATTCAGAAGAGTTTCAAATACAGAAAATTGTAAATTAACATTGAAACATAAAACAACAAACACGCTTTAACATAAAAATACACCAATTAAAATAAAAAGAACAAAATATATCAAAACATTGCAGTTAATGTATAGCGAGCACGTAGACAAAATGTCAAGGTGAACCATGTTGGTGGATAAGTGTGAAAGATGGATGAAAGTCTGTGAGGGAGATCTATGTAAGTGTAAGACTCTACAGGAGTGTTGAGGTGGAAGATGTGGTTGAGACGAGTATTTCGGGAAGAAACTTGTAAATGAAAGATAGAGAAAGTTCGTTGGACCTTACATGGCTGACCATTATGATATTGAAGCATCTCCTCATTCTAAGGGTTGAATTCTAAGAGAATTCAATATGGTGGTTGTTAATTCACAACTATTCCAATGTTATTTCTCGAACTGTGTCGGTCGGCCAGCTACTGACCGCCGCTTTACAGCCAGGGCAATGCTCTATAGATTATCACCACGCTTCAATAATGTTTGGAATGAAACCAAACAATGATCAAAGCTCCCATCTCCCATCTCCCCACCCAAACCCGAAGTGTCACCGGCAGACACAGCGTTGCAACATCGCCACACGACACATTTCAAACACCGCCTTCTACAGGCCTCGCATCGCCAGGACCAACGAGCCCTTATTTTCAATCAATTTGTCAGTTAATTACCGGAATCATTCACTGTGTGGCCCTACATAATCAATCCAGACTCCCTAAGCGTGACTGATTGTGGAGTTCATCTCGCGTTCTATTGCCACGTTCGTTTCACCCCGGAGTACACTCAACAAATATACCCTCCGCGGCGACCTATTTATTTAGCGACCAGGAAAATTTCACACGTGTTCAAAACTACGAAAACGCCAAGTCATTGTTAGACGAGTGAGTGAACCATGAGTTGAGTACCCGGGAACATTCCCTTTCTTCCCCATAACTAAGGCCTTTCATCATAGGCTAGAGTGGTGCATTATGGCCTTACAGTTTACTTGCCCTTATACCACCTAAACTCAAAACCATATTAATTATACAAACTTAAATGCAAATGTTCCCGGGTACTCAACACATGACTCGCTCACTCGTCTAACAACGACTTTGGCGTTTTCCTAGTCTAGTTGTCTAAGGCGCCATTATACCCGAAATGTGGAAGACCTAGGTTCAAACCCCCGGTTATATGAGATTTACCCTGTGTGACCCTCTAAAGGTGTCTTGTAAGTATAAGGGTGTAAATAGTTTCATAGTTTCATAAATTTTATTACCAAACAAATAATTACATAATTGGATGAGCGTAGCGAGCGAAGCGAAGATTCCATTTCACTACACTGGAGAAAAAATTCCGGAATGTTTTTTTTTTTTTCTTTCTTTCTTTCTTTCTTTCTGTATTTTTGTGTGTTTGTTAACACGATTCCGGCTAAACCGATACTCCGATTGCAATGAAATTTTATGGAGACCTTCGAAATCTCTGAACTTAGAACTGCCACGTTTTTGAGCGTAATCGAAAAATTATTTCTCATGAAAATCAAAATTTTATGTTTTTTTTCTTTTTAAAAACAATTCTTTGACTTATAACACCTACATGCTTTATCCTATTGTAATGATTTTTTTTACAGAACCTTAATTTCATGAATTAATATATTCGTGTTAAATTTGAGCGCAATCGAATAATTATTTCTTATGCAAATTGCAATTTTACGATTTTTTCTTTTTAAAAAATTACGATTAATTAAAACAATTAAGTTATTTATTTTTTTTATTTAATTTAATTATAAAAATTAGGTTAATTTTTTATATATTTAATTTAATTTAAAAAAATCTTTGACTTAGTAATGATTTTTTCACAGAACAACAGAAAATCCGCGTAACACATGGCATATGCACCATATACGCTCATCCAACAACGCGGCGGGACTTAAGCGTTTTCCTAGTATAATACAAATTTATCTTAACTTAACCCTAATGCCTGTTTTGTTGAAGATAAGGGGCAATTGGAAAAGGAATGGCCGAAGACTTTTCAGAGGACTGAAGTAAACCTAGGAAAAAACTTTCATTCAGGATTGCCGGTGGCGGGACTCGAATCCGTGACCTCCCGAATCCGAGGATCTCGTGTTGTATGTCTCACGAGAAAACCGAACATGACCTCCGATTGACAAGTGCTTTTTATTGTCATTGTCCTTGAACAAGGATGACACAGAATGTTTTTGATGACCCTGGTAGATATGGGGTTGGGGGCTATCCTCTTAGAAGTTTAAATCTATGTATTCGGCACCTCCTCATTTAGTGAAGGCTTGAACAAGCGTAAGACAAAACGGACAGTTACGCTCCCCACTTTAGGTTCTCCCATACCCGGGATTATATGTTCATTTGCTTCGATATTGTGTAAAGATTTAGCGATAAAAGCGCGTGATATTCTGCTAAGATTTGATTTGATTTAAGCCTTCTCTTTCATCCAACCACTTCCTAATTACAACAAATCACGACATTACAGGATTATATAATGATTTTAAAAAAAAAATACTATGATCACACAAGTTAAATGTGCAATTTAAGAGCTAAAAATAATGTTAACATCATACTAAAATAACTAAAACAAACTAAATTATGAAATAATACATTAGGAGTAACATTATTGCAAAGTTAAAATTTCTAGGGATATGGTAATGATATGCAAATTGTGGCTTTAAATCTATTTATGTAAATCTACAATAGCTTGAGAAACATTCATTCATCCATTCACACAAAAGTACACAATTAATATGGCTTTAGCCATTGTGTGTAGAAATACAAGTGAGCAGGAGCAGGTTGTGGTGTGCATTACTCAATCATTGACAAAGGCTGTAGCGGCTGATGTTTATAGCTGCTAATTGATTATAGTTACTCAAGTAATGTTGATATACTTTACGCTTGAAAGTGTCGTAACTAATTCCGTAAACATCCCTGATGCTGGTTTGGGAGAGTATTCCAAATTCGAATAGCGTTTATTGTAAAAGAGTGGTCAAGAAGATTTGTTCTATGGGTTGGAAATGATAAGTGAGTACCTGATCTAGATCTAGTGTTGAAGGTATGGTTTGAGAATAAGTATTGAAAATTAGATGCTAGTTATGAAGGTGTTGATGTTGAGAGCAGACGATGAACAAGGCAAATCGAGTGTAGATTTCTACGGTCATTTAGACGAATCCACTCAAGATGTTTGAATCCAGGGGTAATATGATCATATTACATAGATACGCGTCGAATATGAAAGACGAACACAGTTTTTCTCGCGGTGAGTTAGCTACGCGCTGAAGCTTTACATACGGTTTTTGTTTATGTGTACATTAAACTGCAGGCATAAGTTGATTTATTGAGCCGTGCGCGATGTTTATGTGCGGCAAAGTATATCACGGGGGCTTAGAGGTCTGCTTCATCTTGTGCGCGAGTCAACCATATGCGGGGGATTTATTCTTTCCAGGCGGGTTTGAATAACGATCTTGAAACGCGTACACTTTGCAACGTTGATACTTGACATTTGGCCATTGTTAGGGTATTACATGGCTAGTAAGATACAATAAATATATTTTGCACTGTGAAATATAGTCAAGTGACATAGCTACTTAAATGATTATGACTAAAACTTATCACTCTGGTTCTAATTCTGCAAGTAAAAGATAAACCAGTAGGTAACCATAGAAAATCGTTAAATTTAGAAGAATTGGATGTGTTTTTAAGAGAGTGCTAAGTGGGCAATGTTGATCTTATTGGCACTCATCAATTATGCACAAGTAGTAACAGGTCGAGATTTCGAGGTGATATGGTCTCATCTGGTCTCTCAACATCAGTGCACTGGAATTTATAAACCTTCTTTGGGCTAAAATAACTAGCAGATAGCATTAGCATTGTTTTATCTTTCTTATTGTCAATCATCTTATTGTTTTTTAAATGATACATTTTTCTTTTTTTGTGTCTGTAATTTTAATTAAAAATTGCAACTGTTCTAACCCTGTATGTATTGTATTACCATTTACTTGTAGGATGTTGTATAATGTTAACTTGTATGAACATATACATTGATTTCTTTACTGGTCACTGTATTAATGTAAACCTCATTGTGTATTTTTAGGAATGCAACAAACAACAATTTTGAGTTCAAGGATATAATACCTCATGTGATATACATAATGATTTTTATTATTATTACACAAAAACATATACAATTTCGAAATGTCAAATCTAAAAAAAAAAAATATACAAAACACATTTATCTTAAAATATAATACGATTGCACACACAAAGGCCACAGTTTAAATTTGAGTAACAGTGCAAATTAGCAAAGCAGGAATTGCTACTAAACCATTAGACCCTTTATTCCATAATAACGTTTCGTTATTCCCCACGTATACTGCAAATGTAGGCTAATTAATACTTAACAAGATATTAAATAGGTCGTGGAATAACTTTCAGTTGTAATATAAAGTAAGTAATGTCTGCAGTTTAACGTACGCCAGCATCAAAGCGTAGCGATTTCAAACACCGTCGCATTCCTAGCTGATATACGCGGTGTACTACGAGCTCATGTCTAGCCCGCTCCTTATTGTTTGAAACTTTGTTCTCGAGACGTGTAGCGCACAAGTAAATGGACATATTAAATCGTTGCGCGCGAGAAACGTGCCTTTGTCGGGTGAATGTTCGCGTAACAGTGACAGGAGGGAAACAATTCCCTATGAATGTTCTCATTCGCGTTGCCAACCGAAGGTGAACAATGTAGCTAAGTTCGTAGCCTTGCACTGGAATAACTTGACGACATGAATACTGGTGGCCCTCTGACCGATAATTTGAAAGCCGAATAAACACGGTTGAATAGTTGACAGAATGAAAGAGGGCCTTTTTAATATAACAGCAAAACCTTTCTTAATATTTACAACAAAAACACAAATTTAACTAATGTTATCTTATCGCAATTGAATTTACGAAGAAAAATGCGATATATAAGTTTTCGATTAGACCCATTTCCGAGAAGTTATTGCCAAAAGTATAAAAATCTCAAAATCCAAATTTGGTTTCAAGAACCCAAATTAGAAAAAAAATATACTGGCGATTTCTTTTCTCCTAATGGCCATCTACAATAATCAATCATAACATTTTTGTCTCAACAAAATGCAAATGGAAATGTGATTCTATACTGGACTATAACCTCACTATCGGAACAATTTTGGAGACGAGTTGACACACTTAGCCAAGTGCAAAATTTCATTTTTAACATGAATTTTTCAAAGTCGTTTCAAAACACTTAAAGCTTCCACCTCTATATATAAGGAAAATGTGGTTCCTGGAATAACAGTTCGTGCACGAATTGCTTCGTCTGCCGGTACAAAACTTGTATTTGTACCACCTGACAAAAAACGCGCACCAAGAAGTGTTATTTCAGGAACATATTTTTCCTCATACAAAGGTGAAAGCAGTATTATACGTTCTAGCTAGAAGGTATGTTAACTACCATTGTTATTATTCCTACCGCTTATAACTGTCAACACAGACAAACACAAAGTGACAAAAACCTTTTGCTAAACGTAACATCGTGTATAATCTTTGTGTCTTTTCCAAATAAATTAGTTTCTGCAACTTAGATTGTCGCATTCAATTTGTTTCTTGCGTTAGTCACGTGTAACACCACAAGCCTAGCTAATACTTGCTGACGGAACATTGGCTGGTGAGCTAATAACTGCGAGTAGCTTATTTCGTTCCATTCTTAGATTAATTAGCAAGAATTGTCTGCATGCACAATAACTTTACGAGCGGGAGTTGAATCAAACAAAATGCTGGAAGTGGATGTGAACGTAAAGAGAATGTGGGTACTTAGAAGCAGTGGAAGAACTTCAAGAGGGGCTTTAGCAAGCTACACCGACTCACAAAGAACAGCCACGTTTACTTGAAACTTTAAGTTAAACACTACAAAGTGATACTCTATAAGTAGTGTCAAGACGTACTGAATGACGGTATGTGATTTTCTGACGGACACACATAATAATGGCCTAGGATAAAATAAATGTGTTATTTATTTATTTAACGTTTATCCTATTCAGTTAAAAAACTGATTTACATAGGAGGACAAGTTAATAAATCTAATAACATAAATGCAGACACAACAAAGAAATATAGTTAAGTAAATTTTGAAATAGTAGTATTAAACAACAATATATTAGGATTTAAAAGCACCAAATCTTTGTAACAAATTCAAAATGGATAATAAATGAAATTAATTAATGAACCAAAGGTAAAAAATAAAAGAAAAAAGAAAGAAAGAGAATAACGAAAAGAAAACACTGATTTATTAGACGATCCTACTCAAATGAATATGAGGTTAACCAAGAATCCGGAACAGCAAATCAGGGAATAATAAATATGTTTTTAAATTCTATCCGGCTTCTTTCAAGAAATTATGCAATGGGGGTAGTTATTGTAATTCAAGTAATTCATAATGTACTCTGTTTGGCTCTGAAGTTTTCATTTACATCATATTTATCATCAACTCGTCGATTGCGTCGGGGCCTGCAGGGTTGGCTTGGTCGCTTTGATTTAAAGTCCCCCACTGAAAATCAGTTATATAACTGAGTGGGCAGACTCTAAATAAAATTTATTTATTTATTTATTCAAGTACATTTCAGATGAACCAGGATTCGAAATGAAATTACATGATGATTGCCAGCAAGGATATTAGAGTGCACGTCGTTTATTGGGATTGTGGTCAAGGCACGTCGCTAGCATACGAGACTCTGATTCAGGATGTCGCTGGTTCGATCCCCGTCTTAACCGATCTGGACATGAAGGTTTCAACAGAGTTTTCACCAAACTAAACAATCGGGATTCACTAGCTTAACTCGGTCAAACTCGGTTATAAAATAAGAACACGTGATTTATGAATGACTTTGATTAATAAATTATCAAGAAATTGAACGGAGGAAAAACATTAATAATTAAGAGAAATTAATTTTATTTGAGTTTTAGCTTATTACCGTCAGATAAATACTTGCAGTAATAAATTTTAATTTCAATTTATCACGTTTATATTTGCGGTTTGTGAGTCAAAGTTATCCGCAAAATGGACCCTCACCCCTGATGCTAAAATATAACTTGGTTTCGTTGGTTTATTTTTCGGTTAAGGTTATACCCGTCAAAGCAAAGTCGCATGTTTCAACCATGAACGTCACATAATCGTAATAAATCTCGATTTCAATTTTAATTGCCCCATTTATATTTGCGGTGTGTGAGTTAAAACTGTCGGTAAAATGGACTCGCCTGGTAAAAGTAACTTCTTCCTCTCCTATTAAACCAAGCCGTGTACGTCAAGCCCGGAATAATTCACTTTCAAAGCAAATGTGGTTGCAACATGCCGTATTCTGAATGGCTGTTGACTTTGCATTTTCCTCTATGCGAGCGACGTGCCTCGACGCAACCAATTGACTTACGCCCCCCCCTACCCCCCCCCCCCCCTACGCGACAACTGCTCAATTCATTTCTTAAACTCGATTCCGGAATGAAAACTTACTTCGGATGTCGAGGAATTAGAAATACGCAACAACTCGTGATGGAATTCAGTCTCAAGCTGACGGTTTCACAGCGTTACCTACTCACACTTACAGGGGCTTATAACAGCGGTGACGAAATAATGTTTGAAATACATCTAGGCTAGGGCTTTATACTTTGTATTTCTTATAACGTATCGAACAAATCTCATTCGAGTTAAATCTTTTCAATCTCTGTTCTTTAAGCTTACTACAAAAGTGTGGGAGTGTATCCCACATTTTTTAAAAACAGACAGTGAAAAAAGTAATGAATTATGTTTTTCTAGGTGATATTTAAAGGGGGGGGGCGGGGTTAAGCCTTCTCAACCTGCCACTGGATATATTCTCTCACAATATTTATAAAACATTACTCGGTATCTCAAGTACCTGAAAATTATTCGGCAACCCCTGGAATTAAAGTATCGCTAAGTGATGTTAGTAACTTATACTAATTCTTTATCTGAGACCATGAAATACTTTATACTAGATTCAAATGGTATTAAACTTACCCCAGCACCACGCCTGGTTGTCGTCAATACTTTGGTAGGCAGTCCCCACCCTTCGTCAGACGAACCGTGACTCCGACGAATGTTGTCAAAGACACGAGGAAGTCGTTAGCTCGGGGTCATCTTCGGTAATCTAGAATAAATATAAACATACGTTTTACATTGAAGCTTGCTTTCAAATACGGTTTTAAATGCTTCAAACATAAACTCAAGCAGCTCAGCATAGCAGTCAGAATTACCTCGTCGATTGCGTCGGGGCCTACAGGGTTGGCTTAGTCGCTTTGATTTACTGTCCCCCACTGAAAATCAGTTATATAACTGAGTGGGTAGACTCTAAATACAATTTATTTATTTATGATGAAATACCACCCAGAGGAATATTTTTATTACACCTTGCTACATTGGAACGTTCTGTCGAGAACACTAGGTTTAAATCACTTTTTGCTCTACTATCTAGCTAGGATACGCTTAGCTCATCGGTTTCAAATGGTCAACATGCTCACAAGTGTCGTGAAACCGAATGCATTGGATTTTAATATGATTCTGCCATACAATCTTATGTCAAAACTAAAAAATGTTATGAAAAAGGCATATTACTCCTGTTAAATAAGAATTTTAAGAGGAAAAAATTATCAATAAGCTGAATGTTCGCAGGAACCTTCCTTACACCTTGCTAAACAAGATACTAAAACTCCCCTATGATAGGACCGGAGTTTTATATTATTGTAAGAGCTAAATGAAATTTAAATTTCTTGTCTGCACCATTATGAAAAGTTCATGCAACCCTTAAGGTATTGTCGGTTTCATTTCTAAAACCGCAAGTCTGATTCGAGCATTGTGGTGTGGACAAAGTTAGGCCTTAACGAGCTAACGTTATGTCAAGGGTGATACAGATTCACAGTAGGATGATGCAGCTTTCCCTCGAGTTACATTACAGCCTATTGGACCCGGCACCTCCACCAAGGAACTGATATCAATTACAAATAAACTAAAACAAGACCAACTGTGGCAAGTTCTGTTCGTAATAGTCCGACATGAAAGTTAAAACGAAGAGAGTTGCCGATGCGTTATAATTATATTTCCGGGTGATATTAAATCATAAATGTAGGCGTCGGAGTTGCATGGTGGACAGGTAGTTCTACACTGCACTTATACTGTTCACACTGTAAAGATTCGAATATCGAATGTGCTCTCGACTACAAAAATAGGTAAAATACATATAAAAATATATAAAATCTTATTTACTCTTTAATTTTTTAAGATAGTTATGAAGTATGACGTTCTTAAATAACTAAAAAAGTATATTATTGAAGTTTATGCATATGAAGAGCAGGCAAAGTTATAAAACACAACTGAATACATAGATATATAAATAATATATATTTATTTAAAGAGAGCAGCCTAAGAACAACAGGTACCTGTTCATGATACTTACTAAAAAATTCTAGTTTTTTGCCCCCATTTGAAAATAATTTTAACTCATTAACAAAATTAGCTTCATAGTTAAGTTGTGGAAATTAATTAAGGGTTTCTTTAAAAAAAATATAAACCCGTTTTAAAATTACAAGGTTATCAGCACAGGCAAGAATAACATGTATACATGTATGCACACACGTCCATTTAACTCCAGAATAGAAAAAGGAACAAGAAACTAGGACAAACCAAATTTGATATACCTCGTTACTTCCATGCTAACATGTCCCTGCCAGCAGCGTATATATCGAGCTAGAGATGAGAGCCTGACTTCCCGACTTCTCCTGGTTAACCTCCGCAGAAGACACAATTGAAACTTCGTTAATATTTTATTACCGACTCGGGGAATTACACCTAGGCCCGAGGTAAAATAAATGAATTTCTCTCATTCTTGCATCTAATTGCTTTATGAGATAGTGCCGAGTGGCGACATTCGTTTCTATCTCCCTCTAAGGCAGGGTATAAGATGAGACGGAGAAGCTTAAAATGAGTCTGCTCGTCCTAACCTGACGGCAAACTGATTATATCATTTAGCGCGTCTAATATATAATATATGGTATCTCGCTTCGAGCCAAAACGTATTTATTTCATGACTATAAATTAGATTTATTTACATTAAATGGCAGATTGCTTCAAGTATTGTGTATAACATTGCAAAACATTAATAATGAACACGAAAAACTGGGTGAATGTTCAAAATTAATCAACGAATTAGAAGATAAAATAAATAATTAAATATAATAATTATTCTTACACGAACGGTCTCAAAATAATTGACCGGCTTTGTTGATGAAGTCTACTGCAATAAGCTTAAAATATATTATAAAAATATTATGTTTGTTTAAACGCACAAGATTTCTTAATATTTTCATAAATAAACAATGTATAATTTTCGTTTAACATTTTACACTGAATTCAAGAATCTTTCTTCCACTAACGAAATTGTTAATGTAAAATAAAGCTAGATTAAAGCTAAAACATATTTTAATTGTGTAAGTTATCAGTTATATTTATGTATTTATGAATTGGCCACATATAGCATTTTCTGCCATTTTAGAGTGACTTACTTTGTCGGTTTAGATTCTAGGATTTAAACAGGAGGACCGAAGAGACCTTTGACTGACATAATGGATGGATTAAGAGTGAATGTTCAATGGATGAAAGATAAATTTACAGTCTGGGGACCAACACAGAAAATGGATGTTTTGTTTTTTGTTTCACTTGAAAATGTTTTAATTGTGTCATTAAAACCTCTTAATAAAGTGCCACATTGGTGCTGATCATTAATTTCCAAAATATCCGTTACGTTCACCGAATCACTAATCGGTAATACGAGCGAGTTGCATGCGCTATTTGCGCGACCTACTTCCGTGTGAATAGTCTCTTAAACCCCTCCACCAGGTCAACAGATTCCGAAGCTCTTAATATGTTCCCGAGATCTTTACGACGTAGCAAACAGCCGAGTTCACAGTTTCACATTCTATCGATAGTGTACGCGAGATAATTTATCTACACTTCGAGTATTTACTTTCAATGATTAATTGATCTGTGAGGATTTATAATGGAGCAAAGCTGATGAACAAACAAGGACTGCTCGATGTCTGTAAACTCTCTAAACTCTCTTTATGTAACATTTATTTTTATTTATATATATATATTTTTAATTCTCGCGCGAAACCTGCAATGCATGTCCCGCTTTACGGCCTGGATCCACAAAGAGGAGAGAGTTAATTTTAGCAGTACGCTGTTGTTAACTCCCATTTCGGTATCCACAAAAAGGAGGAACGCATTTTTCTAAAATTTAACTTCTGCTATTTATTAGGAGTTACATTTTTACTCCTAAAATGGGTTCTCTTATTCCTCTGGTGCATTATACAATCATACACGCATTTTTCACAATATGCTTCATTTCAGATGGTCAAAAACAAGCTAGTAAAGAACAAGTCTAGACTTGCCTTATAATAAATTAAAGTGCGTTTAAATTCGCTTTCGAATCGGATCTGTTTCAAGTCTGTTCTTGTGCAGACGATGCAATAATAACGATGAAGTCTGGTCTCCGGCCTCGCATGCACAATACACTAGGCGGGCATTACATAATCATCTGTACGCACCGGGAATGAAACCACTAGGTTACAGAAAGTACCAGCCACATCACGTATTGGCCTGGCGAGCTACGGAGCCATGAATAATGCTAGTCCATTCTCATATCTGTGTCCACAAGCCACTTTCTAAAAGAAACATTGTTTTTAGAGGTATATTATTATTATTGAATAATCTTCAATTTGACTTCTCCTAGACAAATAACATTTTTTACTGTACAGGGGTTTTCTAGCTGGCGTGTATCTACTCTTTATTAAAACTCACAACGACTCATTAGCCCGGAAACGTATAATAAACGCACTCAACTGAACTATGGCCTGGGTTACTTACTTTTAATCGCGATATTTCGGAGACTTCTCCCCCTTCCTCCAAGCATGGTCCATGCCCGACTGACTGACTGGCAGACAAGCCCGACCACGCTTGAGGAAGGAGACGGAATACGGATTCTCCGAAACATGTAACCCAGGTTATAGTTCAGTTGACAGGTTTTATTATACTATTTTATTCTTTGATAGATTCTATTTTTGTTTCCTGGACAAAGGGCTACGAAGATTTTGATGTTTTTCCAGCGACCTTATAAATATTTGAACTTATATTTGTCACGTTTTATACTAAGTACAATCGAAGATATTATATTTCTCATGAAAATCGTTCTTTCATGATTTTTATGCCAATTTTGTTGTATGCCAGTTTGGTTTACACCGGGTGTATGGCATTTCCGATCTTGACGAAGTTTTAATGGAAACTGACATAAACCTGCCACTTTTGGGGAATTTAGAGTGTGTGTACAAATACGCACATCCATTAGCGCAACTTTAAAAAGTGTTGACGGCCAAGTATAAATGCAACCCCCGCAGCAAAATATCGATACTTAATTATCCCCTTCTCCTGGTCGTCGTCTTGGTGACGTTGCGCACTTGGAGAAGACAAACACAACTGTTTCAAACTATTTGAAGACACTAACGACGCTCGACAATAAACTCGATTCCGAATAACGTTACGTTCCTGTGATGATTTCGATTTACTATTTACAGACCTTGATTTGATTTCGTTTTCTCGCGACCGTCGCGCCATCTACGAGGGAAGGGAGGAACAAAGGTGATTTAACTTTAATATTTAATGCGGATGGAACACCTGTTGTCAATGGTAAGAGACGCTTTGATGCGATTCTCTCCAACTTGGAATAAACTTAATACAGAGATAAGGCCGTTTATCGCATGGTTTCCGTTCTACTTTTAATCAGCTTTTCGCACAGTAAATTAATTTAGGTCTTACAAACACACTTCTCCTTTTCTTATGTATTAAAATATTATTATAATTTTGAAGTACATTATAAATTTCTTGTAATTTTAGTTATACGCCGTTTAGAAAGAAGATTCTACTTTTTAGACGCGTAGACCTACACATTACAAAAGTTAATTGACTAAGAAGATTTGGTTGAATCGTTTGCAATAAAAGGCACGCTTCTAAACTGCTTTAGACTGTAATGCCCGAGTTCTAGTTAAGTATTCGTGGTGTTATCTATGCCGAGTACAGGACTAGTACGTGGTAAGAGAGTTTTTGGTCACTTGGTAAACATGTCTGGACGGAGCGAGCGAGGCCCACCCTAGACACACATAGAACCATATTAAATCAAGGGAGTGAAAACATGACCCTCTTTGTGGGGGCTTCAAGTATGTGGACGTTGACCTTACATAGACCGAGGCCTTCGTAGCACTTGGTCAGGCCAGACCTAACCTTCATATGCTGTTAGTCTTAATACCTAATACAAATAGAACTACTTCTTCAAGATTCTGTTCTCGTGCTTTATACGGTGGATGTGTAAATAAATTCACCCAGACTTTTACTCTTGAACGTAAAAATTGTCATGAATTTTTGGCGATTTCTTTTCAAACCTTTATCTCCCCCACATTTTTAAAAGTAGGCCTACTCTTTTGATACATTTGTTTTGTTTTTTTGGATGAGACTTTTTGCCTAATAAATAATTTCGTTGAACTTATATCGATATCGACAACGAATGATAATATGTCATACCACAGTCCTAGTTTTAATATATTTATTTTTCCAATTTAAGTTATAACGTTTTCTTTGAGAACTTTACAAAATGTGGAGTTATTGCCTTTACAAAAATAATTGCGCGTTTATACAAACATAAACCCTTACTGGCGTGAAGCGTCGTTTGCTTCTTTTTAGAGAACAAGTTAATTTCTCCGAGTTTTACTGATCGTAGACTATGCTTTTTACGGGTGGCGCCTAAACCCTCACCGGCTCAGCATATTATTGTAATGATTATCTCGTATTGCAACGCACGTATTATCTTAAAATTGCTGTTAGGCCCTACTAAAAACATATTTATTCGCATCGAGAAAGCTTTTAGCGAATGCATGTAAAATGTATGTTACCCTTTTGAATCGAACAAGAATGTATAATGAATGAACACTTATTTAAATCAGGGTCGTCTTTGCTACGTCTGGAAATAAATTGTATCATATCTCACGGGCGTCGCTAGTTATTCGTTTCTTGCGCAGTGACGCGCGATATTTCTGAGCCCCACCCCTATCTACATCGCCCTCGGGGTATAACGTTCACATTCGAAGTGTGAATGCATCTCGGGAACAGGATCACCACATAAACTCTAGGGTATCAGCTCTCGGATCTCAGAAACAAATCCGAGGCAATTCCTTACGTATCGGAGGAAATCGTTGTCACAGAGAATAACTTACTGGTCTTATGCTCTGTAATTGCTTTGTGATAAATGTGAAGTTAATCTAAGTTGCCGTCTTCTAAGAACACTTCGTTTAAAAATATAAACATATATACTTTGTACTTTGAAACTAAACGAAATTAGGTGAACATTAAAGTTCAATAGTATATTCTACGATATTTCTGCTTTCATTTAAACGTTTTACGATTGACTTTACAACCTTGTCCATATCAAGATTCGTTAAAGTATACTTGTTTTGATTTAGGTTTTGTTTTGAACATATTATAGATCCTAGAAAGAATGTAATCCTGATTAGGGTTTTCCACCAATTAGTTTGTCATTCACACGAGAGTGTGGAATCTTAACAAAAATCTATTATAGTCATAGACAATTTGTAGGAGTAAGATTATATTGACATCGATATTCGTATGTATTATGATAGTGCACACATCTGGTAGAGATAATGTAAATAATACTTCGATTATCGTGGTATCGAAATATCGCCACACTGATATATAATAATATAATATAATATAATATAATATAATATATAATATAATATAATATAATATAATATATAATATAATATAATATAATACATTTATGTTAATTGGTTAAAAGAAAGTGTGTGCACACATTATAGAAATTCGTGGGATATTAACAAAGGACTTGGCTATATTGGCACTTTTTATCTGTTCATTAACTAAATAAGAATAATAATTTTAAAAAAAAATTATTAACTATCACTAAAATCTAATTTTTAAACAAACACAAACTGTAGCATGAACTTTAGAGCTAAAGTTTCTTTCGACACCAAATTAAAATAGCCTTAATCAGCGAGGTACAGTTTAAGAAAATTTCATCTAATGTTCTGAGTGTCTAACGCGGTAAAACCGCTGCCCTTAATGATGCTTATTTTCTGACAGACGTAATTAATTGCGTTTTTATAATCTATCACTCCTCATTATTTCTCTTGCTAATAACTTCATTGTAAGAAAACGAATCACACCCAGACCCGGTCTAATAACGCAGTCAAATTTATAACAAAATTAAAGTTAACGCCACCATCTTGCGAAATTAATTTTAACTAACGCAAAACACACCAAACTTTATCATTATTAGACACTTTACTCCCCACAACTCCCCCATACTTTAAGCCTATCTTTCACAGCCTAATAACTCGACAAGTCGCTTAGCAAGCGTTCGCAGAAAAGTCACAAGCCCCCCCACCCTCACTTCACCCCCTAAATGAAGTTCACCCGGGCCGTGCTAAGTAAATCATCCCTTAATCTCCCCCCACCCGTGATAAAATCTTAAAATTGACAGAAGATGTATTTTTAGGGAAGTTGGTCTGTCAGTTTGGGCGCTATTACGCGTAATTCCGTCCGTCCCCGGGGCTGGCTGAGGAATCAAGGGCGCGCTCAAATCAGGATCGGGGTAGGCAGAGCCGAGTAATTTAATTGTGTAGGTGTGGGTTTTCTCCCGTGGGGTACGAGATAACAATCCCGCCCCGCGCCCGGGGGATGAGGGGGAGGGGGGGGATGACCTCCACTTTATTCCTAGCGAAGGCAGGGATATTTATGGTCCTGTTTGTACCGCAGCACCTTGCGGGTAGTAATTGGTTCCCGGCAGAAGTCCAGACCCAGATGCTAGGCTCTTACATACTTTACTACATGCACATGCACAAGATAAAACAAATAAAGGAGCCGCATTACTTTCCAGCTTTTATTTCTTAGGAATAAACTGGAACTGTTCGCCAAAACACTTTCAAATCGGTTGACTCTGCTACGAACATATTGAATTATTGTGAAATCTAAAAGAAGTTACATGTTGTGATTATGACCTCAAAGTAAACAATCCATATTATTAACAATGCTTTTCTAAATAAACATTTGCAATTTATTGGCACAAATTTCCAATTGTCGTCAGATGCAAAATCTAACAATAAGGTTTAAATAATCAATAGGTTTTAGTACCATATGTGTTACATCAGTAAACATCATTTAACTCTTATTATAGTCCTCGATTTGTGAATGTTATAAACATATCTAGATGATTTTAAAATGTATTATTCCGAAAGATTTTTATTAATTAATTTAGGAACACGTCAAGAACAATAATTATATTTAATTGATTGATTTTGTACACACTTGGAAGATTTTTGAAATCCTGGATACTAAAGAAGAAGGATGGATTACTAAAGATCGCATATTAAATTAATAAATGTTTGAAATATTTTCTTAGAAAAGTTTTAATACGTTTTGTCTTAGAATGGAATAATCCTTAGCATGTAATACAGTCTTGTTCCACACCAATAATCAAACCACGGACAAAACCAATTATATTCTACATTAATTCCGATGACGCATTAAATATTCGTGCCTCTGTTTTGTTTTGTTTTGTTTTAAATCTGATTCAAAAGTTGATTTGAAACCGAACGTGGAAATCGGAACCGTCACTTTTCCCCTGAGCACTGATCTGTTGGTAACACCATCTGACTGGTGCTAATGATTACTCCGGCCTCGAACTCCATTAATGTGTTGGATGGAAGATGCTGGCAAAGTTTAATAATACAGGGAAAGATTATTGTTAATTCGAAGCTCGGCTAATCAATGGTTTGTTTAGCCAGCATCTTGGGGAAAATCTCGTCTTAAACAATGAAAGTGAGGTTTAAGATCAATAATAATTTTTATCGTTTTTTAGTGGGAAAGCTTGCCTAGGGTGAAATTCATGACCCTCTTCAGGTGTTGGATAGGTTTTAGATTAGACGAATCACTCAAGTTTAGAATGTACTATAGATTATAGAATATAACGTACAATCTGCACTCTATGGATAATGCAGTTTACACGGCCGCACGTCATTTTAGTTGTTGGAAACTTTACACATTTTACAAGTCACATATTGAGAAAAAAATTCAATTCTTATTACCTAGTGAAATTTTTCAACTGTTAATTTAATATTTATAATAACAAAAACGGGTGGGTTTTCGTGATATTTGATTTTGTATAAGTTTTGTGGAAACAAGCTTAGGTAAATGAAATACGGTTTATGCAGAGTACAATATTCGTTATTTAATATGGGCGTAAAACTAAGATGACCAATTAAAAAAGAAAAAGTGAAAGTACTATTCAATGTTGTATCGATTCAACAAATTACTGAAGTACAAATCAAATTATAAAGTAAAAAATTATGTAAACAACAATATCGTGGTCCTGAAGTTGTTTTGCGGTATGAATATTTTATGAGACCTTCGGTTTAGGGTTTTAATTTAAACACGAAATAGCATTAACAATTATCAATCACGACAGACTCTTCAAAGAATCTTGTCTTTTCATTTCTTACTTGTTGAGTCTTACGTTTTGGGAGAACGCTTTTCTGTCGCTTTCCGTTTTTTAGAGTGACGTCTTATAAGCTACAAGCTTTAAAAAATTAAAATCTCTCTTTACTTTTTACTTTTCTCTCTTGTGTAAGATGCGTTTCACGCGAGAGAGAACTGACTGAATGAAAATATCACGAGTTACGTCTTTTTCTTGCAAGTTTAAGTTAGATTGTGTTTAATAAATAATAAGATTGAAAGTTTTGTATGTTAATGTGGAAGCTTTCAACATAAACGCGTATATTTATTTATAGGAGACACTGAAAATTAAAACATTTTCGCATGAACTAACGATAAAATAAGCCACTAGAAATTGACGCTAGTACAATTTTTTTATTTATTTTTAAATGTAGTGTTAAATAAATGTCTTCTACAACGTAAATGGTGCAATTTGAACATTTTTAGTTAAACAATAAGTTACTTAATTCATTTAAATTAAACAACTAGTAAGTATGGCTGAGCGGGCAGAGGTTTTGACTGTCGGGCTGGTGGGGAAGAGACGGCCGTTCTTATAGGTACTGCATGTTAAAATGGACAATGAATTTTACTTGTGAATCATCTTTTATATTTTCTCTGAATTCATTTTCTAATGAATTGGCTATAAATGAAAAAAGTTGTTTGGACCGGCACCTCCACCAAAACCGTAGGTAAATCCTGGATCGACATCACGACCACTTTCAATGGATTGGATTGGATATTGCTTAACGTCTCATATTTTAATAATCACCACTCTCGAAATATATTTTTCTACACAGAAATAGGTCACCTTTAATACAATCGGGTCGGACCCAAAATATCCGACCTCACAAACCACTACTTAAGACAGTAAGCAAATCGTTAAATTAATATAATTATTTAACAATAGCCAGAAAAAAAAGGTAGCGTTAAAATTTTAGTGAATCTATACAACAATCCTAGAATTATCACCTCTGACCTTGGATTGAACCGAGGTAACATACAATACAATAGTAACTCAAAGTAACGTATTTTATCATTTTAATTAGTTATATAAATATGTTGTATTGATTACCTTTCATATACTTCATAATACGTGTGAATGTATTTATTTATAAGTTTTTCTACTTATTTATTTTTCACGCACATTACAACTTATTGTATACATTTATAGACAATAAAGTATAAAATCATAATAACGAATTAAACCAATTTTAACCATCAACATCAAAAACACATTTGCAATGACATCGGGCAGAGGGGTGTTTAATATAGATATCTTTAGAACGTGAGTATATTACATATTATAATTCCTTGAAATGAGTTGTAATAATCAGACAATGTATTAACAATCTGAAACAGTCATAGTTAAAAACAGACAATATTAAATCTTTTCCTCCCAAAGGTTTCATTCCCTGCTATACTGCGCAGTGATCTGGTTATTGACGTAGCACTGGACGATGTATGCACGAACTCCCCCTCCCCTACCCCTCCAACCCTCCCCCACCCCCACCGAGGCACTTCAAACAACTTGTTGTTCCCCAAAGATCTCCATTTCACTTGTCTAGCGCAATGCCGGCCATGATTTAGGTAAGACACAAATCTTCCCGGGAAAAAAAAACAAGGGCCTCTCTACTAAAAGAACCTTCCGGAGTAAAAATGTAAGCGTATATTTAGCGATAAGAGAAGTCTAAATGCTGTAGTGGGTCGTTCAAAGTTGTGACCTTTCTGAACCTAGATTGCAGAAGTATCTATATCTAAAGAAACATTATTTATATTAATTACATTCAGAATTTAACATTACATTTTTTTTACAGCAAACTAGGTAGAAATTGTCCAAGTAAAGTTTTCGAGATATGTATTACTGATTCTTGTGAGAGGATTTTATGTTTAGAATATGCAACTATATTCCCCTTGCGCAAATCAGTATTCACAACTAAAAAAGATGTATACAAAATAAGTCAATATTTTTATTTTCATATAATTATAAGTAAAATATATAAGCGACTACATCGGATTCACAAGTTTGTCAATGTCACAAATTTAATGTTTTTTTATTAAAAAAAATAATAAGCACCTCAATTTTCAACATGATATTGTAGACAACGCATTTGCTTACAAATGGTGGACTTGAACCCACACTCGCTCATCAGACTGCCTGCGCCCTACTATAGTCAAGCCGGAACAGGTGGACACATTGCTATTAAAACTAAGAACTGTAACATTAATTAACATGTGATTGAGTAATAATATTACATCTCAAAACATAAATGACAAGAAACCAGAAAGGTTTTGATACTTATTCAACGTAATATTCGTTGTAGGACAATGTGGTTTTTTTAAAGTACAAAATTGTTCTTCCCCATAAAAAAAATAAAGAGAAATGTATAAATTATAATTATTTAAAATGTATTCGTTTGCGTAATTGAGGGTGAAATAATTATTGTCGTTTGTGTGTGCCAGTAAAATCATTGAAATAATTCTCAAAGAAAGAGCCGATTAATTTCGAAATTAAAATACGAACCGTTACCGATTGCATCAGACGCTCGGACAACACATTCTGGACCAACTAGCAACACAACAAAGCCTTCGAGTTTCCTCCCTTACACAATTCCTCGATCTGTTTCCGAACCATCACTCCGACATTCTGACAGAATCACCCGGTGAGGCCGGAAACGTGGGATGACTTGAGATGGCGAGAATTAGAGCAACGACGTCGCGCGACTATCAGTCCACTCCCAAGACAATCCACATTGAGGCGCCTCCAGACCGGACGCTTCATCTAAAAGCTTTTTCTAGAATACTAATTCTTCATCAGCAAATTGCGCGGACGAGCTTTGAGGGCGTGCGGCCAACCAAGGAACTTAACTCTCCCTCCAAAAAGTGTATTTTAAATTAAGCCTCTTTATGACGACATGATCCTTTTCATTTTGCGCCCTCGATATTAATGAGGTGCTGGTCGCGGAGGGGGGGGGGAGGGGGATAAGGGGGTCTTTAGATTATTTGCCCCGGGCGTCCGGTAAAATTAATCCATCTCCGTGCAGGAACCGTCCCCGTAAGAGAACCTGCTTCAAGCCACGCAGCCACCAACGAACAGAGGATCAATGCCCTATGTTTTGTTTAAGAGGAAGGATTTATGCCGACAATATTAAAACTACGTGAATTTACACGCTTTTTGTAATATCAAACAAAACACCACTCAAAATAAAAAAGTGGCTTCTAGGTAAGAGCTTGTAGTTTCTTACTAAATCTCGCAAAAAAACCTTTTAATGTTATATTCAGTTGTGGCTTTAATTAATTATTAAATAAAATAAATTATTCTCCAATTCATGTCAAAACAAATAAAAATTGAATTTATTTCATGCGTGATATAGTTATGATTAAATAAAATGTATTTGTCATGTATTTATTTCAATATATTTTTAAGCGGAATATAGTTCTGTTGAAACTGTGCATAGAACCGAACTTGCGTACTTTACTGTAAGATATTCCTAAAATGAGATTATTTCGCTTGGTTGTAATATTGGCGGTATAGTAGGGTATAAGAGGGAACTGTTTTTCATAGAGTCGATTACACTTACTGTTCACGTTTCAATATCAACCCCTCGTCAAACGTAGGTTTATTTTGACGTAATGTTCTTTCGCAATATTTTAAATGGTTTTATCAATACGTCAATATTGTTGTCTAAACTTAGTTTTAATGTTCCTGTGAGGAGGTCCAGACATACAACATTGTTTTACCTAGACCGTATGCGTAATAATCTAGCAGCTAGCTAAAAACTAAAAAGTCACTATCCACTAGATTTGTTGCCTCTTTTAATGAAGATTTACTTTATCCAACGACAATCTGGACTTGTTCTATGACAAGTAAGGCAACTTTTAAGGACAAATTGTTTGGTATTAATAGATGGTCAGTTTTTGTTTTAGTTTTTGTAGAACACTTAAGGACATTCTATGGATTGAAACTGGTGTTTCTGTTGTAAACACTTGTTAATGTTTGTATAATAAATTATTTTTTATTTTGTCCCGATCTTATCATTGAATTGGGGCAACCTGTTTTGTAATTATATAAACTATAACTAAGACAACTAGTTTGCTATCATATAACTGACCACCAAACCAGGCACAAGTTGCCAGAGTCGCGGAATGCTCTAGGTCAGAAACTGGGGCAGCCTAATGGACGAAGTAAAGATCGGGCTGCATTTATTAGAATCGCGATAGTTGGCATTTCAGCGGCGGATTAAATACTGTTCACATCCAGCTTAATCTGACCTGACCGCGTTACTACGTGTCCGGTAGACTGGCCAGCAGACAGGTTGTTTAACAGCTGGCTCACCTCGTGGCAGTAACTTCAAGGTTCAAGCAAACGACTTTGACAAATAACAAATAAGCGTAAATTTTCAAATGATTTGTTTTGATCTTGAAAAAATATAGCTGATCAAAACTTCATCACAGCTATACGGAAATACATCGTAACTATTTGGCTGAAGTGTAGGTTTTTTGAGCTGTTTTTAAGTTGTTGAATAGTTACTTTCTCTAACAAAGTAAGGAAGATTCCAAACGCAATTAGCGTTTTCTTCGTTTGTCCGAGCTTGGTCTGTTGCCAATGTTGTTTAGCCAGCGACCATTTAACTTATTCAGGTCAGTAACATGCATACGGCAAACAGGTCGAATACAAATTAAACAGACCTAGAACATTCCCATAGGAATTGACAAAACTGCAAAATACCTAGTTAGACACATGAAGCGGGGCATGCTTTGCACCCTGGGCACGTTTCCCACGAGAAATTGAAATGATTTTTTTATCTTATTTACTACAATTCTGAAATTAAAAAACTCCGATTCCCCAACCGGGAATCGAACCACGGATCTCCCGCATTCCAGACAGGCGTCTTAACCACTAGACCATCAGGACGGGTACATTTTAAGTTCTGAATTGTAGTTGCATTATACATCTGAATGGATGGAACAGTACTGCAACGAATATCTGCTGCCTTTGAACTGACCACCAAACATTAATTATAATGTCATCACCTTTACGCAGGTATGAGCGAGGGTTTATTTCTCGTTTTGGTTAGTCGGGAAACACTCCCGTAGGTGTAATTGATATTATTTACTACAATTCAGAAATTAAAAAAGTCCGCAAGTTTAGCTCAAGTTGAATGTGCTTTCCAGGTTTTCCAGAGGTGCTTCTCACTAGCTAAGATATACCAACCTAACACTTTTCAGCTAGTGAGAATTAGAGCTAGCTGGTAGGTCCCATTGGTATGTTTTTATTTATCTGCCTTCGGTTTAGCAATGTTTTAACCCACCCCCTTTGCAGACAAAACAATTGGCAGCACTCCCTCAGAATTCTGACGCCGCATGTCCCGCTATAGTCGCCTTAGACAGACAGACAGACAGACAGACAGACAGACAGACAGACAGACAGACAGACAGACAGACAGACAGACAGACAGACAGACAGACAGACAGACAGACAGACAGACAGAATCTCGCTAGAACCGATCATGCAGCAAACTTAAATTTAGACTCCCCGCATGCGCCACTGTGCATGTGTACCTTCTGTTTGCGTTGTCAGGTTTCTAAGCATGCGAAGAAGCTTCTCCTCCTCAAATAACATATGTTTCACTTTTTGTTGACTTACTGTGCAACAGCTAGATCTCCCCCCCCCTGTGATAAAACCCAACCGCAGCCGAATCGGGTCTTCTTTCCTCAAATTGGAATCACAAGCTTGCAGCCGCGTTGAAAGGACCAGCCCAGGCTGTGGATAAATACGGATCGGGTTACATTAGAAAGTATTGGTTGTTTAAGTTGGTAACATGAAGGGTGAATCTTGCTGTTCGGGGTCTGTTGGGACAGGGGAAATAAGAAACCTTATGGAGCAATCCCAATCCCGATGCTCGGAGTATTGAAAGCCGATTCCTGGAGCGAGACCATTCGTAAGGAAGGCATTGGACATGGGAAAACATTTGTCTGCGGTTGAAACGAGACAAACTCGGTTGGTACAAGAATCGATAAATATAAATCAGGCTGGACCAATTAGGAAATCGGGAGTTCTATAATAGAAAATCGGAAATAAGGGTTACAAGAGAAAGAAGGGGTAGGGGAAGGAGGATTTAACCTACCCCCCTAATAATGATTCCTCCACGATTTCTCTATTTGGAAGATTGATTGCATCGTCGACAAAACATAATAGCGTCATATCAGATCAGCATAGATGAACTTGTTATTTGTGGAGAAAATAATTATTATACTTTGATGTTTTGACTGAAAGATTTTCAATTGTCATACACTTATATAGTCGAAAGTGACGGGAACTCATACACAATAACCATGTCTTTAATACTTATTTTAATAATAAATTAAGAGTTATTATCAATATTGTTTGTAAATATTTAACAAATATGAACTCTATTAATTTAACACGAATTAAATAATCATATAATTTTACAACGGTACATATTCATGCATGTATAAATACTCGTACTTGCCGAGAGGGGACACACACATTTTAACTGCTTGTTATCTCACTGGAAATTCCCGATTTATGTTTTATTACTCAACGTCTATTTAAGAAACACTTTGCTTGTTTAAGTTTGCTTGTTTTTAGTGTTTTTTAAGTAAGACCTCACGTGTATAAAGTTAGACCTCACGTGTTTTAAGTTAGACCTCACGTGTATTAAGTTAGACCTCACGTGTATTAAGTTAGACCTCACGTGTATTAAGTTAGACCTCACGTGTTTTCAGTTAGACCTCACGTGTATTCAGTTCGACCTCACGTGTATTAAGCTAGACCTCACGTGTATTAAGTTAGACCTCACGTGTTTTAAGTTAGACCTCACGTGTATTAAGTTCGACCTCACGTGTTTTAAGTAAGACCTCACGTGTATTAAGTAAGACCTCACGTGTATTAAGTTAGACCTCACGTGTATTAAGTTAGACCTCACGTGTTTTAAGTTAGACCTCACGTGTTTTAAGTTAGACCTCACGTGTTTTAAGTTAGACCTCACGTGTATTAAGTTAGACCTCACGTGTATTAAGTTAGACCTCACGTGTTTTAAGTTAGACCTCACGTGTTTTAAGTTAGACCTCACGTGTATTAAGTTAGACCTCACGTGTTTTAAGTTAGACCTCACGTGTATTAAGTTAGACCTCACGTGTTTTAGATGTTAATTGTGCGCTTGTATTTTCTATTCTATAGTTGGCAGATTTGTTGATCTTTGTAATATTTTTAATTGTATATTTTGTATTTGTGATAGCAAAACTGTTTTCCTTCAACAAATTATGACGAGATTTATTCATGAAACACTGTCGAATATACGCACGGCACTGATGTTAAGAGCACTCGCTGCTGCGTCCTCGATCAGAAAGGCAGTTGGTTGCATCGGTTGGGCCTACTGCGTGTTACGCGAAGCAGCTGGTTCATTTTCTAAATACAAATTTACATAACAACAACAATAAATTAACCGATATTTCAAACAAAGGCAGAATTAAATGACTAGTTAAATAATCCGCACTAAATTTATCAGTTAATGCGTAACGCACTGCGTATTTATCGTTCCAGCTTAGTAACATTCAACATGTATTACAGTTAAAAACATGTGTTGCTCTGACGACTAATTATCTACTACACTTGTTGAATATTTGAGTCGATAATGTGGAGTGGACACATGCAATGCATTGTCTGATAGGAGTTGTCTTAATGTGAATGTACATATTAATGTAGCCCGACTAGGGTTCGAGCCCAAAACTTTCTCTGTGTAAAAGGTTACAACAATTTGCAATCACACGATGGCTATGTTCTGATAGTTGCTCATGGAAAAACACTGTTATAAGTAAATGAACTGTTCTTAAACCCGTGGACATATATATATCAAGAAGATTAGGAGAGGACACGGTTTTACACCAATAACTATTCAATTTGAATATTGATTTTCGTTGCAGATTTAAATGATTGGTTCATAGGTTCAAATGAGAATAGAAAATTGAAATGTAAGCAAAAAAGTTGAAGAGGTTTTATTATTCTAGATTTATTTATGTCTACGAATATGGACGAATGTGCGATAGGTTTAAGCTTGAAGAATCTTAGGAAATAATGTTTTAATTATTTTACAACTGAAATGTTTTAGTTCAAACATTAAACATGTGAGGACATTCTCAGTCATACAAATTAAATAGTTACAAATTATAATCTCTTTGCAACAAATTTTTCATAGATCTTAACAGTCAGGCAATTATTGAAAAGTGGTAAACAAGTTATTTTATTCTGATAACAAAATGTGATATGGTAAAAAGGTGTGATAACGTTCTTTTGTACGTTGCTCTTAGCCCGAATAGAATGTATTGTTTGCATGAACAACTACAAACAATAAGTAAATAGCTGTGATAACCGATTACACAGAATAAATAGTTACAAATAGGGAAAAACATCAAACATAATCATAGTTTCCACGAATACAAGTTAAAGTGTAACCTGTCATTTAATTTCAAAGCAAATATAAACGAGTTCAGCTCGCGCTCTTTGGCCGGGCGAGTACTCATTGCATTACACTGTGAATGAGAGGCAACTGCTCTGCCCCGAATCCAAAACAAAACATTACTTGGTAATTGCACTCCCGGTTAAATTACCTCGCATTTCAGTTACAAAATAACAACAAGGATATTTAAATTGTTATTGGACGTGTCAATACCGTTAAACTAATTATCACACGCATATTCTCCGGAATTAATTGCGAGACATTTGGTCGGGTATCCTCTGTGGTTTTCGAGCTGTTTTCCCGGCAACTTGATTAGCGGCAAGGCTAGGTAACACCCGCCATGATTACGTCGGGCTCGTCGTCAGGAATGAGGGGGGTGGGGTGGGGGTGGGGGTGAACGGCGGCTCGGTTGTGGGGGGGGGGGGGGGGTAAATTGGTTGACAACGCATGTGGAATGAATGCGTCGCCTAAAGCAAATGTAAACTTGTAGACTGTGTTATACTAGTAGAGTGTGTTCCGTGGGACCAACGACGTTTTACTTTACGATGAAAGGTGTGTAAGGATAGACAAACGTTTGAACGACCGTGACTGTTACGACGTTTAATGAGTTTCTTTGAAAAGAATGAGAAAAAAAAGTGTCTCATTAAGTTTTATATTTATTTCAATTAAATTGTACTTACAAAAAGTAGCAAATTTTATCGATTAAAGTGCATTTTGAGAAAATTAAAATTAAAATCTTAAAGAACTATGCATTTAAACGCGTAAAAGTTTGTTTAAACTTGTAAACGGTCTGCCGCCCCGATGTATGAACATCAAGGGGATAGACTCAATAAATGTTGGGGGTTTGTTATGATCTATTCAATAGAAAAAATCATCATCATAAAATCAAATGTGTTTTATTGCTGCAAATCCAACAAATGTTGTTCAATGTTGACTTTTATTCACAACTATAACAAATGAAATGCACACGTGAACTGTGAGTGTTCTTTACTTTGATGATTAAATGTTTTTAACAGTAGCTTGCTCCGTACAAACAAAATAATAAAACATTAATAAACTATCGATCAAATTTATTACATACTTCACACATTTACAAAAAAGAAGCATGTAACTCATATTTGAAAACGAAACATTTCCATTGTGGTTCTTTTGTTTGTTTTTAGCGTGAGGCGGTTAATGCAGTGAGTGCTGATCGTGATAGGTCTTCATAACCTTTGATCGTGTCAACATTTTTCGATACAACATTCTGTACTTTGGTGACGTACGCTTATTAGATATTTGGGAATTTGGAAAACAAAATTGAATCCTGTGAAATTGCTTTTGGATCAAACAATTTATTTTTCTTTAATGACGATAATCGACAAATAAACTCAAAGTCCCACTTGTGGACGTCTCATTAGAAAATAACCTCAAATCATCTACAGTTTGTTGCAAAAGCAAATTTCCACTGCGCATTTTTCCTACGCACATTTTCTCATTTTAACCAACAAGGTGCTTTCGAAATGTTGAATTCATCCAACTTTTCTTTCATAAATTTTCTTTCAATTTTCCCGAGCGTAACTCCCAATCACAACTGTCAATAAAACCTCTGTAACGCCTCGCATGGATGATAAAATGTTCACTTGACGTGCGGCTTGTAAGCGTCTTTGAATCACAGCGTATTGATTGAACCGACCGCCGCTACCTGTTATTATTACAGAAAGTGTCAAGAATACGACAACAGTCTGGGGTGACGTATTCTCATTCAGTTTTCTATTCTGCCCTTGTGCGGGGTCTACAATCTACATCAATCACACAACGTGAATGCGCCGCTGTCAACCAATCAACAGGCGTTCAAAACAAGAAGAACACCTCAGAGGAGTTTAAGAACAGGGAACCGTTTCATCTGGGTATTATCTTGTGTTTACTCATTTTCAACTAAGAGTTCATTTTATAGTTTAACAGTTTAAACCAGATACGTTAATTACACCGACCGAGAGTTAATGAGCTAAAATTCACATTAGATCCCCACGTCCTAAAAACGAAAAGCTAACCAAATAATTTGATAATGTTATTACTTTTACGAAAAGATAGTCTTTGGATACGAAATACATCGAAGGATAGTATTCCGAAAGTTTAAAAAATAAATAACATAAATACACAAAGCAAAGAAACTATGCATTGCTAGAAAAACTGCAAACTTATGTTGTTCATTGATTGACATAATCGAATTATATTTTCACCTACCACTCAAATCGACAAACCATGTTAGAATTATGTACTAATTAATATTATATCAATAAGTAATAACGGATATTAATCTTTACAAATATTTCAAGATCTTACTTAGAATAAAATGAAGTGAAGTGAAGTCCTTATTAGTTTCTTGCCCATGAGTGACCACAAAATTTACAAAGTATTTTTAAAACAAAAATGTATTTAATATCAAATATAAACTAGGAGAAAAGATACTTCTTTATGCAACATTTTGTATTGGTGTGTTATTGTCACGGGATTGTTCTGACAGCAATGCTTACGAAGAAGACAAACGTACGACAAGTTTGTCTAAAGTAGTAAATAGACGTGAAGAAGTTGTAAAAACTAACTGATGTTCTTCGCTAAAGTTCAGAGAGCAAAAAACCAATTGGGGACCACGACTTGCCTAGAGCGACGATATAATCGAGCGTACTCCTCTCCGACAGTTCACAACTCTTTGTTGTCCAACATCCTTCAGTAAATGTCACGCAATGCTGTTATTTATTATTGTGTACCTAGGTTGTTGGAATGATTTCTAGACATGTGCACAAACAAATAAAGTAATAATAGTAAAAAAAAACTAATTGTAAAATGTATTGTAGTGACACATTGTTGACATAATCGGGTAAATGCCAGAAAATGTGATATTTTTAATTGCTATCATTGATTCGAGTGAGGTAATGAAAGCAAAACATAGTAGAGTGACATATCTTTAAATCTTGGATCATTTGTGACTGAAACTGACAGTTTAGCGATACATTGGTATTCAAAATGTGTAAGAGACGAAACAGAATTACCATTAAAATCCAGAGTGGATTTGTCATACATAATCGTTCGTTCAGTAGTGCATGCATTATCCGTGGGTATCTGGGCCTGGGGATGAGTTTGTAGCTACATTTACTGTTGAGTTGGTGAATTATGTTATTACATTCTCATTTGAGCTGGACATTAATGTCCCCCAGAGTTGAATCAGCTGAACCAAATAGCACAAATTATACTTTTGTATTTATTGTACCCATTTATTAGAATATTTTTACTTTTTATTCTTATGATGGATTTAATTAAAAATCGAAATTAAATTAAATGAACATGTTTAGTAATTGAAAACAGTTATTCGTGTACATGTATTTGTGTGGTAATTGATATACGTACCGGCACTCAAAGAGTTCGAGAAACTGCAAATAGATAAACCCTGATCGTTGGTGTGATTATTTGGATTACAAAGTTGACTAGCATAGAAAAACAAACATACGCGTTTCCCCAGCCAAACCTTGATTTAAACCCACGACATTTGCTTTGAAAGCAGAATTAAACCCAGCTGGTCAACGTTGTGGTACATTGTTTTTAATTTTATAGCACTTGTTTATTACCACATAAAAGTCGAGAAACATAATTTAACACTTGTAGGATTGTGTAAACCTGGATTTTTAATTAAAAACCGAACTAAAATTTAGAAAATTTATAACATTTCGAAACGAACTTTCACTGAACTTACAGAGATATCAAACCAAATAAGCAAAGAAGTGACTGTTGAGTCTGGACCGGCACCTCCACCAAGAAAGTATTGACCTAATGGACCTGCACCTCCAACATTACAAAAATGTAACTCTTTTATTTCTATCTGGAAATCGAGAACCGGCCCCTAAATACTCGACCCGACCCACAACTATAAATTAGTAACGAAAAAATCTATTTTCGACTAATTATTCTCCCATACCTCATAAAATGACAAGACAGTGTGAAGTGCTTCAACAACACAGTTCATATCAGTTCACTGACGGAGTGGGTAGACTCAAAGTACGAATAAATTTGATGAGATGTTGTAGGCTTTCACGACCCGTAGATGTCTTCTGTATGATCCCTGGGCTGTTTCGTCGTCATTCTTGAAGAAGCCACCAACATGGGTGGCGAAACGTCGAGCAGTGCCTCATCATCGACACGACGAAACAGCCCAGGGATCATACAGAAAATACGAATAAATTTATTTTTTATTTATTTCATCATTAATTTCATACTTTAGTGGTTATATATTTTCTTATATTATTTCTTTCTGTAAACATGTACTTGGTTTTGATCATCAGTACGCTGGATCCCCGTGGTTATCCACATTAATTGGCCAGCTGTTAAATAAATTTAATTTAATACCACACATGTCATTAAGATGGTATCCAAGTGGACACCTCTCTACAGCGCATGTCTAGACGGGGCGACTGTACCCCTGAGGTAGAGCCTGATTCGCCTGGCTGACATTGCTCTTTGAAGTCTCCAGCTGTTATTGAAATATCACCTCCCGACGCAGCTTGACCACGCGTCGGTTTGACCGCAGCGGTCACTGGTTGACCGTACACAGCCTGCTGACCGACGTGGCACAAACACCAATCAGCTCCACCTGCCCAGCACAGATCAGACTTGGACACTAGAAGCAAGCTGGGGTGTGATATATTGCTGGGTTTTATGTATAATATGTTTCTTTCGATTAGGTAGTGTTTTATGGTCAGGATGCGTACAGTTTTGTACATCCTCGACCAAACGTAAATCAAGGTCTAGAACTCTCGATTTAGTTATGGTTGATGGTGTACCAGAGAAGCACAAATCACCATAGTTTATATCAATGGCGCCTTATATAGTTTTATACCACTTTGTTGGTAAATCAGTTAATATTGAAACATAAATTAGTTAAAAAATCAATGAAGTAAAGAAAAGGAAATTGTAACGGCGTTGTATTTAGAAAATAAAATACTGAAATAGCTTCTCAATATTTCTCAGGTAAGAGTACAAAATTAAACAATGTTTTGAATTTGTACAGATAATAAAATCTAATATAAATTAACTAAGTGTTAATTGTTTACATACTTGTTGATTTAAAACATCTAAACATAAGATTTAGTTAAATCTATCTTCTATCTAACTCTATAACCTGATTCATTTAGAAAAAAATAAACACAACGATAAATAAGCAGGTATATTCTTTTATATTTTTTACCAGGATAGGATACAAAAAACTGAAAAAGTAAACAATAAATAGCTGGTCCATTCTAGTGGGCTATTGGATGGCCACTGTCCATTCTATCCCCTTTAGCAAGTTAGTGAAATCACCACCAGGGCGGACATTGTATGGCCCAGTTCTCACATAAAACCAGCTCTAGAGTACAGTCCAGTGAGAAAGTTTCTAGGCTATCTAACACGCAGATTTCGTGTCATCGCTGACCAACTCCCGATACACATAACGCGAAGCCCGTGCTACCCTATCGACCGCCATGCATATACATGGACGTTGAACATACTTTACCGCCAATAAAAAGCCGTCGTAAATAAGAAATCGCCTTTACGTAGTGGGAAACGCTAGGCGATGTGGCCGCCCGGCGGCTTGGCCCTAATGCGATTGTGTGAAGCGTATGCTACAACATAAGGCGTTCGTAAAGTCCCTAAAAGCCGTTCTACAACGGAGTGTACGAGATAAAAGCCTCGAAACATCGCAGTTCGCGAGATTTGCCGACCGGAAGTGCGGAAAACTTTCCCAGAGCTTTACCAAATCGACATCAAATGCGCAACGCTCCGTCTAACAGAATACGAACGACACAAACACGGAGACGCTTTGGTTTCGGAGAGACAGAAACGATATTTTATAATATTGAGCTTTTAAAACAACACTATTTAATTCCAACAACTTTCATGTGGAGGATCTGCAGGATGTGGTAGGTTCATCCCGGTTACCGGAAATCCAACTTTCCTCATTCAGAAACAAAATTAAAATAATAGATGGCACAAACACTCAGGCATTTAATAATAAGTGGATTAAGAGCGAAAGGTCTACATTAGGGGCGTACTTTACTATTTAGAGCCTATCTTAGTGGGGCACACGGTTTGGGGCAGCGTCTTATTATGTTCAACCAAGAGGCGGGGGTTCGAAACCCGTGCATGACAACTATCCACCATCCTTGTATCATGACAACTCCTCCTAAATAAGCAACATTGTGTAAACACCTGCGTCCTAAACTGAAAACTGATACTTATCTCCTCACAATCGTCTTTAAACAAATTAAATAACTTGGTTTTTAAATAGTTAATAATAAATTGTTTACCTTCACAGCAAAACTGCACAATGTTCCCACTAAAAATCAGTTTTGTGACTGAGTGGGTAGGCTCTTAATACGAATTGATTGATTTTAAACAATATATAATGTAATGAAATAATACGTCGTGTCTATTATTTGGTTATATTATTCTGGAACAGACTTGTTATTTTCTACTTTTTTTTTTATAAATAAAGAGATTTTAATCTCGTTAAGTCTCTTCCCTCTGTCGCGTAAAGAGCTAAACCCACTTTTAATTCGTGCAGACATATCAAGTTCATACTTTTAACAAATGGAAGAAACCCAGTAGAAATGAGATAAAATATACATTTTAAACTCTAAACTCAAAGGCAGTATTTTCTTTCATCTCCATCAACCAATCAGTTTCAAAGCTTTTGACAAGGAATTTTATCGCGTTCTTCCTTTTAGCCTATAGTCATAAAAATTGGAATAAATGCTTCTTATGTGTCTCTTTTGATCACATCATTTAGGCCTATTCAGTTGATGGAGTGAATAATTACCTGTCTCAAAGTAATTATTTTACTGCTCTTTCATCTTAATAGGATTTGTTTTGACTCAAAAGGCAGTTGGCAACAATACATTGGGCAGCTCGATACAGCGGTATATAATGCCTGCATGTGAGCAAACTGTTTCCTTCAAAAGGGAAACCAATACCAGAGGCTTTTCCAGCTCGGAAGCTCCCTAGCCAGATAATAACACCCTTGTATATACGTCATAGTCAGTTGTTTGATTGTGCACCGGACTTATCTCTCCATCGATTTCACTCCCCCCCTCCCCCTCCCCCACCCAAACCGATGAGACACAGACGTGGAAAATCAAAACACTGTTGTGGGGTAGAAAACGGATCAACTTGACGGAAATAAATCTAGAGAATGTCGCAATAAATTGTCGCGGAATTGTTTTTCATCGTGTTTCCCTAATATCTTTTCATTTCTGCGACGTCGTCTGGAGAGGTGGGTTCAACTGCTCGACAGTTTCTCAGCGTCTGAGAAACAGCAGCAGCAGTTGCAAAACTGTTTAGCGGCGTTTCTAGTTCGAGAAAATAATATTTTTAAGTTAAAATAAGCAAGAAAAACTCGTATAAAATAATGCATATGTTCAAAAATTTAGAAAAACTAGCAAGACGAAAAAAGTTTAGACGGAAATTGAAAACGAAAATGCCTTTTTCATGTAAAAAATTCAGAGTTTGCCCTTTTAATTACTAAATTTAAACACACACGAAAAATTAACACACCAATGCACAATAATAATGCAGTTTTATATGATATCATAATCTAAGTTATATTTTATATATACAAATAGTACCAGTAAAATATTAAAACTGGCTATATTAATTTTGTTTAAATAAATGTTTATTTAACACACTTTAAGGAAACAATTTGAAATCTATTATATTTGTTTCTCCCTTGACATTCGTAAGTAAACTATTCAACTCAATGCCCGAAGTAATTAGTATTCCATGTGTGTTTAGCTATAGTTATATACACATATCCGCTTACATATAATTGTTTCCATTCTTGTTACAGGCCTCGAGTGGTAGAGTATTTCTATAGTTGGGAACAACAACAACGGTCTAATCCCTACAGTCTATCTCGAGTACATGAGAGATTCCTCAGCCAGGCTTGCCGGGGGCGGGAATCAAGCCAGTCAACAAGACCCACCTCTCTGGCATCTCTAACAATCCCTCCGAGAAATAAGCTACTCGAGGTATAGTAAACAAGTGTGTGACTTAGCATACCCTCCCTAGCTAATAAACACTGTGTTTTCATTGGTCTTGTAATGAGATGTCTGATTTGTTAGTCTCCCCTGACATCGCGCGCGTTGTTTACCATTCTTACGAGTAAGATGGTTGATTCCGAATAGAATCGGTTTCATCTCGTGTGTGCTCGAGTTGTGTTGTGGTTTGCGAGGGGGGGGGGTTGTAGGGGGGAGGGGGGGGGGTGACCCCGAGGACGTCTTGTCAGTTGCGGTGTCGGGGGTTCGACCTCGGGGCCATTTCTTACACACAAGTCATCTGAATGACATGTGGGACCTGGGGACGGTTTTAAACAACTACAAACCAAGGTTAGGCAAAACCCAAATTTCATACAACATAATTTAATGATGTTGATGATGATGATTTTGTTCCATGTCTCATATTAATGATCTGAGGCTATTCGAGACGATGAGTGGTGAATGATGACGATGATTAAAGAATTCATGACTAATGCGGAATTCGACGGGAGACGCTGTGGACCAGCAACCTTACCGTTAAAATAATGAAAGTATTTTTCCATAATGAATGAATTGTGTTATAGCGAGCATTTTTATCTAAAATTGTAGATGCAATTCCCCTCAATTCAACGTTACAGCGGCATCTTCATTGAAACCGGGAAACTGAGGCACTGTTAACGAACGAGTTTGGCAACAAATAGTTATTGGATTTAATACTCTTATGTTTAAAAGTAAAAAAGATATTAATCTTACCACTTACAACATCCTAAATCTGAGGAAAGAGATAAATAAATAATAAATAAATAAATCGTATTTAGTCTACCCACTCAGTTATATAACTAATTTTCAGTGGGGGACAGTAAATCAAAGCGACTAAGCCTACCCTGTGGACCCCGACGCAATCGACGAGTGAGCGATAACCAACCAAAGGTTGATACTTTTAATAGGAAATATAGCAATAAGTGGTATGGACAGTGCGAACACACGCGGATCAACGCCAGAACCAACAAAGCCGATTCAGAACAACTCTGAATTTATTGTGCTTCGTTACTAGGACGGCTCCAAAGTCACCGTTCACAAACTCCTAAGACAAGAACTGATGGACTTAAGTCCAAATCAGAAGTTAAAGAACTTCTCACTTTGACATGAATCAAACCCTGGACCTTCTGCATTGGAAGCAGATACGCTAACCACAATAGCAACGAGCCACACATACTATAGTAGTTTGTTTCATCTAACGATGTGTTGTATTTAACGGCTTTTTAAATTAAAAATAAAATTTGCCTTCTCTTTTCCACGAATGTAATGATGGTAGAGCGAGGGAAAAACTTCAGTCAAGACATCGGTTGCGGAAAGACGAGGAGAAGAGAGTGTAAACCCTGTTATTTCAGTCGCAAGTTATACATGCCTTTACACAATATAATACAGTCGAGTGACCCCATTGATGAAATATATTCTCGACAACCGTTTGAAATCCTGAGTTTTCTCTGATAAAAGTCTTTACTTGACAGATACATTTATTCACATTTTTAAAAACGGGTGTATCTAGAAATTTTCAGGAATAAGATTCCACAATTTTATTAGTTAATTTAGTTATTTATTTGGTTTTGAGGTTTGGTAAACCATGAATCTTCTAAGTATCACCGATTTAAACGGCTAGCACTGCAAGTAAGTTATTGTGGTCGTAATGTTGAATGTTGAGAGTGATTGTCAAAATGACTGAAGTCTATGTAAAACATACTTTTTAAATCATATTATTACTGAAGTACAGTGCATGGATTTGATAACAATGGCAAACTACAACTTCAAAAAGAGTTACATTAACGATGTTAATATAAAAGCAAAGAGAAACATAGTTTTGAGGAGTGGAGACTGAGTAATATCCATGAATTGTAAAAAGATGAGCTTCCACTGGCATCCTGTTTGAAGAAAGTTGGTAATCACAGTTCTCAGTTTATTCTATGCATTAGCTGCTGTTGTAATAAATGTGTATATGTGTTTCCTACGGAAATACAAACTAATCATGTGCAAATCATAAAGTTTAACGATAAAAGTTCAACCACGGAACGGTTCATAAATAAGCAGAGAGAGGACAGTCTAGTCAATAAGTTACACAAGTCAGAGCGAGCACATACATATCAAGATAATTGTAAAAACTATTGCGAAGTTTGTATTTATGTTGAGTTAATTTAACAGGCAAAGATACGGGAGTACGTAAAATAGGGAGCGAAGCTACTTAATCAGCAGATCAAAAATAAAATCTTGGTGGAGGTGCCGGGTACAGAAAAAATACCCTTTAAAACAATTCTAGACCCGCCTTGTTGGTCCCATGGGTCACGAAACATTATGTTTCATCTTAGCTGAAAATAAATGTTAATCGGAGGTCGTGTTCGGTTTTATCGTGAGACGTGACACACGCACAGACGGACGGGCGGCGGTCAGGAAATGCCATTCAGTAGTTTGGTAACATTATTACTGCGGTTTAGCCGCGGTCGCTTAACCGGTTCCCACTCGAACACCGAAGTTAAGCAACCTCGGGCGTGGTCAGGGGGAGAGTGGGTGACCGCTCTGCCCTGAGACACACGTATACCGCTGGTTAGAGCAGATGGAGGGTTCGAGAGCTAGTGTAACGGCTTCGTTCTCCTCGACGTCTGCTCGGCAGTCCGGGTTAGTGGAGGAACCTATGACTTTCAAGGTTACACCGTCCTTTCGGATGGGTCGTAGAGCCGTTGGTCCCCTTGGTACTTTTCGAAAGGAGTAGGCTACATGCCGCTACCGGGTTTCCCCTCCTCCCTTCTATTCACCCTTCATCCTCATCTATCACCACTCATCACAAATCAATCAATCATTACTGACCACACATTCCAATGTTTTTGTACCAACTCAAAAGTGATCAAGTGACTTTCCTGTGTATATATTCGAGGTTTACTCACACACATTTTCCCTCCCGTTCATAATGCCAAGTGCCAAACAGTTGAATAACCGAGTGTAATATTCTTTCAGGCGACCTAATAAATATGATCTCAATTCTCTCCGAATGAGGAACCAAATGAATCAACACCTTGAACTTCTGGAATCGTTCTGAAGGGGATAGGAGGGGAAGCGCCAGGAACTATGAAGCAATCTCTGGGAATTGCCTCATATGGATGGGAATTTATTATCTCAAGTCTCAGTTCCGAGCCCTGTTCACAGCCGCCTAATTGTGAGGGAACAACGTTCGAAAACTGAGCGGTTTTATTCGTGGTCTCAGATATTAGTGAGATTAAAACCGTAGCTTAAACCACGGAAATACCTTTAAGTAAACCAGGGTTTCGTGAACGATACTTATATTCACGTTGAATGATGAGCATTATGTTTATTTAATTTGTATTAATCTTTTTTATTGCTTGCTTGACCAACGCTTGTCTTTCAGTGTCGTTTTGCTGTTGTTAACGTTGAATCATTCATTCATTCATTCATTCATTCGTTCATTCATTCGTTCGTTCGTTCTCAAGACTGATTGGTGAATGTTACTTCACAAGACGAAAGTGTAATTGAAAAATCACTAACACGAGGATTTTGAATGTCTATTATTTTTATTTATTGGTGGATGCATTTATGTTTTTAAAGGTTTTCGGGAGAGAAAACACGACAATGACCCCTGAAATAACTGGACGCATAATCGCTATATCTATTAAGTGGATACAGATAGACAACGCATACATTGATCTGTAATGTTGTTCTGTCGGTAAACGTGGTGGTCTCTCTCTCCTTCTCTCTCTCTCTCTCTCTCTCTCCTCGGACCTCCGACCCAGGAGCCACCGCGCGCCCTAGCTTCTTGCATAAAATATACTCGTACATCAATCAAGCTCTATATTATTTCGGCACTAATTGCACGAGACATGATTGGGAGAGCAAGTTCAAACATACAGAGCATGAGGCACAAATACGGGTTCTGCTTCCTACAACCCCATCATCGTCCTAAAGTGCGTTTAACCAGGCACTAACTTGACAGAATACTAAGTTTTTAACTACGTACTGGAAGGGACAAAAACTCAAATTATGGATCAATGAAAGAACTGAATAAGATTTTTGTTTTAAATGAAAATGTGTGTGCTCTTGTGAAGTCTCATTTCCTGAAAAGATGCGTAAATTATTGTGATAAGGGGTAAAAGGGATTTAAATTAATTAACTAGACTTAGCATGGTTTGTATAATATCGTATCAAAAAAACTTGCTATTCGTATTTCGAGATCTATACTGTTACCGGTAACATGGGGTGAATAGGAACAAAATTTCCTCTAAATAATACTAAATTCGTAATTGCTGCTCTTTTTACACGGCTCACGTTAGGTTTTCAGTAGTTGGTACACTACATTTTGCAGTACCCTCTAAAAATAGACTAAACTTGACAACCACAGCCTTCATAATAGAAAATCAGCCTCAATGTTATGAAAAGCATTGACACATTTAAGAGAGCTGATAAACCTTGTCATTTCTATTTATCTGGTAAGAGTTACATATCTTATAAACGTAGGACTTCATTATCAACATATATTTTTTTTTATGTAATTTGTGTTCCTATTGATCCCAGGCTAGGGTTAATATGAACAGCTAGCACATCTAATATGCATTTTCAGGCATATTTATATCCCTGTTCCTGTTACCCCACATGGAGGTGAATAGGAACGCACAATATAAAAATTAAAATACAATATTAATATTCATATACTCTGTTCATGGCTGGTTTTATTTTTTTAAGAAACCACATAGCCATAATTTAAAAAAATATCTCATTGGTTTACTATGATTCATGTTGAAATAACAAGAAGTTACCTTACGAAACCTGTTCCTATTCATCCCACATTACGATATATCAAATTAAATACTAGTGAATGAAAGTAGATAAACAAGTACGTAGTATATTCTTAGAATCCATTGTGGTTTTTAAATTGGCGTAAAACGTATTTTTTGTTTTGTTTTGGTTGAAGAAGACAAAGAAGCGATGAACTAAGTACTTTAATGTTAGCTTTACTAACAGTAACTGAGCTGATATTACTTCGAGTGAGCACAATACAAATAAAAGTTAAGTAATATCCTTTCAGCACACAGTTTAGAAACCATGAGAAAACATCGCAAAGTTATTTGGCACTTAACCATAAGTAGTAAAGTTTGTATTTTATTGGGACTAATATTTACAACAAACACGCGAATTGTGATATTAAGTGGGCGATGGCTGTATAATTAATAAGTGAACATGGTTTGTTAAAGATCTTCATGTTGGTCAATAAAACTAATATATCAATATGATGATTTACTAGAAGATATGTACATCCGCTTCACGTAATCAAATGCACGTTATGTATGAAAGAATAAAAAAAGATTAGTAAACAATTAATTAAAAAAATATTGTTAAACGAATGAGTAAAAAAACAAAAAGTGATATTTTCCTGTACGGACAAACTTATTTTCGACGTTCAAAGTACCTGTCTGATCGAGTCAAGGTTTGAACCAACATGTCTTAGAGGAAACACTTTAATATTCAAACCGAGGCAGAGTACGTAACTTGCGCATCTTGTTTGTTTATTTTGTTTCTCTGTTAGTAAGTTTGTTGGTTTGTTTGAGTCACCAATACATGGCTATAGCTAGCGACGGACAAAGTAACATTGAATGAGCAAAAGAGATGATGATAGCATAATTGTAGTTTTAGCATGTTATAGGCCTAATTTATCAAATCAAATAATTATAATATAAACTAATTATTAAAACCTATCCAGACCGATAAATGTCCCTTTAATCAGGAAACGGAGGTGTTTATCTGATTTCTGGATGTTATATACAATCATATTTGTGCTTACGAGAGAGTTAATGTTACCACAATTATTACACAACTAATTACGAATCATATAAAACACAAAATGTTAATTTAAGATACATTTCGTCCAATTAAATTACTCATCCCTACCGTGAAGTTCTAGATATTTCAGCTTTCAAAAGGTTTAACTATATTTTAATTATATTGATTTAGCTTATTGCAAAACTTCCTTAAATAATATATTTTACATAATATTATTACTGTCATAATGGAACCATAATAGCAATTTGAATGCTGCGTACATTTCGTTACCTCCGCAATTGAATTCTATTCGGCTGAACGCCATTCTTAGTTATTATGTTTACGGAAATGATGCGAAAACATCTTCAAAGCAAATTGATGCCTTCCTAGGTTTAAACGTCTTTGCATTCAATTACTGAATAGATGGCGGTGGGTGGGTGGGTGGGTGGGGGTGGAGGGGGTGGCGGGAGGGGGAGGGGGGCGTACGCAAACACGATGATTAATTACTTTCCAACCGATAACAGTGAACTTTATTAATTAATTAACGTTTTAGATTGTCGTGCCACTGAGGTCTGCATCATAGCTGGCACGTGACGCGGATCACCAGATCAGACGCGTTTAGGAACAGTAGCAGTTCTCTTGTCGGCGATGTTGTTTTGAAATGTATTTCATTACCAAACAAATTCTACCCTGTTTTGCAGTTGTTGTTGTAGTCGTTGATGTTATTGTTGCTGTTTTGCAAAAGCTTTATTTGGGAAGCACGAACAAAATATAAGATAAACATTCCAAATCGATTTTGCACAAATAAAACGAAATACAACTTCTCAAGAAGAGCATATTTATTCTGGTACATATTATATTATTGCGTTTTTTTTCGACTGTATTTCTTTTTAGTGATGATATTTTATCAAAAATGATAAATATACTATTCTTTAAAATCAATTAGGTTTTTATGTCTCAAAACAAGAAAACTTGAGATGAATACCTGCATATTTGTTTGTTGTTGAAAGTACATCATTTAAAGTTACGCACACCAGGTTTCCCATTGATCTGATAACCTCTCACAGGAAGTTAATACCGTCTTACATATTTCAATCCGTTGTTTACATACATCGCAATGTAACAATAAAAATACCCATAAAGGTCGGCCAGCAGCTGTAATCTGCTCTCCAAGCCTCAAAAGGTTATTGTCAAATCAAAAGATACAATTTATATTTATTTCCCATACTGTTTTCTTACTTGAATCCATCTAAAAGACTTGTATGTGACACTAAAATAAAGATGTTTTGTCTATACAAATTATTTTTTTAAAATTTATATTATTACTTGTTTCGTAAAGAATGTTCCGGATGTTCGCCTGTCCTTATTTACATTTTGTGTCCAGAGTGTTGAGGTGCGCTATAAAGCTACCTCAGCAACATATTTCATATAATCATCCATCTTTGCTCACGTAACTAAAATTAATGAGGCATATCAAAAAGTAGAAAGAAACTTTTCACCTTTTTGAACGTTCATTATCTTCCAGGCTTTAAAATGGAATACTAGCTCTCCCTAAATCTAACGAATTGCTGAATACAGATTGGGAAACGTGATAGAACAATTTGAATTATGCTATATTGTGAGCTTTTATCGTTTAATCTATACTTATCAATTTATCCCGTTAATATACAATGCTCATAGAAATCTGCTCATATTTAATATTAATCTTGACTTTTGTTTTGAAAGCTCGTGGCTACTAATTTATAAAACACAACAGTACGGACCGTTGTTTTCACGGGCTCTATTCAGAATATATAATCAATCCTGTACCACGTGTCCCCATATTTTTCTCCGCATAAAGCGATGTGAATAACACAACAATATATCACGGTAAAAATGGGATGTTGCTAGTAAATGGATACGCACATTTTTTTACGCTGGGTTAAAATGTCACCGTTTGTCCATTAAATTTTAGCAAAGCGACACTCGCAATGTATGTGTGAAGTGAATGCGATGACCTCACAAAACATGTGACTGAAATGTGTTTTTCTAATCAAGATGATAAATGTAGTTTATTGTTGTTTCTGCATCTATGTAATTAGATTTATTTAGTTGTCCTCCTTTGTAAATCAGTTTTTATAACTGCATAGGATAGACGTTAAATAAATAATAAATAAAATAAATAAATAAACATAAAAACTCATAATTAGTGTTTTTTGACTATTTTTCATAATTAACACATAAATTTATAAAAACAACAGTACCAACTATACAATACAATCTTACCCTTCTAGGATGAATGAATGAATGAATGAATTTTATTTCCAATACAGTTTGGTACATACATTTACATAGGTAAATACATTTTACACTGTAATTGACCCTTCTAATCTTACGTGGAAGATTATTATACTAGGGTATTTGGAAAATATTAAAAGATAGAGTATGTTTATTTAAATAAGATAAAATAACATATAAATGTAGTAAAATAAGTCTATTAGATGATAAATATAATTCATTATCAAAGTACAGCCACTTGCTAATTAGCAATTGTTGGTCCCTGATACGACTTCCTATATATTTAAAACATTTTCTCATTACGTTACATATAATTATAATCTGTAGGTAAACAAATGTCGGTTGAGTTACCTCCATCATTATCGTTACACGGAATAATAGTTAATATAAAACACGTTTCCGCTAGCCAGTCCTGTAAACCAGACTCAAAGCCAGAGACGTCGGGCGATGATGATTTAGTTGGTGGTCGGTGTTATTAAACTCATTACGATATTGGAAAAGATAAGAGTTCATGAATTGGCGGTAGGTGCTGATTCAGGGGTGGTGTCGCGACCAGTACTGGCTAATGGAGCCGAGGCTTGGGACGAAGCCAGCGCGAGTCCATCCGAGGACAAGACGGATGGACTCTGCAGGACTTCGTGTGCCCTCACACTTCTGCACACTCACACTCTCGATTATATACTCCAACTCATTCTCACACTCTGCACTCCCATACTTACACTCACCAACACTCTATAACTCACTTACACTCACACTCCTACACTGTCATACTCACACTTCTACACTCCCACACACTCCATTATTTACTCCCACTCATTTTCACACAATCACACTCATACTAAACACAACAACACCTTTAGCAATCCGCGGTGGCGCATACGATTAGGGCGCTGGTCCGAAGCGTATTGCTACGTGGGTGGGTTGAATTCCGCACAAGACATGTACCTTTTGTAATCGTCCTTCATCGTCATCTATCAACACTAATCGTCTCGAATAGCCCCAGTGCATATATATGAGACTTTGAGCAACAAAAATCACCACCATCAAAAGTACGTCACAGATTGGAAGGTCCCCTGTCGGCTACAAACCACTGGCACTCCTGACTATACAATTCTCCCTTGGTGTTCTGAAGATAAAAAGAGAAGTTAAGGCTGTGATTGAGTTTCATAAAACAGTATTTGAAAGTTGAACCCAACAATTTCCAATCAGAACATCAGTCAAAGGCTAGGTAAGTTGATCATAGGATGGTTTTCTACGACTTGAGTATTTATATTTTACACAACATTAAAATCTGTGTGAATCAATGTTGGTATTAACATACGCTTGGCTAAGTGTATGCATGCAACATTAGGAGTATATTCATTATACAACGAGATACCGCTTAAAGTTTAGATTCAGCGAGACAGGTGTTGCTGACGGACGCTTAAATCAGCGAAATGGCATTAATTTTTATATTTGATACTTTGATATGGTAATCATTAGGAATATCACAACGAATAGCCTTACACAAATGTTGTGATACCTAAATAGCAAATATAAAAAATGATATTGTAGAAATAAATTAAAATTACATATGCTCACATAAGTTAAACAAAACAAATAAAACATATTGTAAATAACATTATGAAACAGCACTTGACAACATTTGACATGTTTACTTTTTAGCTGTACGTTACTGTAAACAACTGACCGACTCACACTTGGATTTATCTCCCATAATATTGAGCTAAAACTCACAATCGTAAAGATTGGTAGAAAATAATAAAGTTCATCAACTTTTCTGTAATGTTGGGTTTATATTGTGTTTGTTGATCTTGTGAAACCACGGTCGTTCCTCTTTCTCCAGCTAAAACCAACAGGGTAAGTGCCAAGAAACCCCGCGAGACAGCGCTGCCGTCGCGGTGGGAATTATCACTAGGGCTCCATGACCAGCGTGTGCCAACATTAGTAACAGAACACTTGCAAGAAATAAAACCAATAGAAGACTATTTATATGGTTATTCAGACTTACTACACTACGAGGAAAGTAGAAACTATGAAATGTTTATTTTCTCCACACCAGCGCGATTTAGTTCTAGTTAATATCATAAAGCTCTCAGTGGGTAAATATTACACATAACTCCATTCGTTTTGTAAAGTGTGGTTCAGATATGACAACGCTATGAGCAATTATGGCTCTAAAATAAAGAATCTTCGTCCAGTGTGAATTCTTTCACAAACCGAGTTATAGTTTCCGTGGGAAACAAAAAGGATTTCAAGAAATATTTTAAAGAATAAAACTCTCAACTGCACTTCCTAGATTTTAGCGGTTTAAATCACATCCATGTGGAAGAGTGTGTTCAAACTTAAAATTTGTGGAAGTAACTATTTTCTCAAACCTGCGAAAGTTTATATATAATTTATACGTGGGTTGAGTACAAATTCAGCATATTCCTTGCAGTTCATACACTCACACATATGAATCACGCTAGCAACTCTGTGCTGCGCATCCTAATATTTTGTAATTGTTAATCAAAATAGGTTGATAAGCATCACAATAAGCAGCCAAGTTGATGCCACGTTAGAGTTTTTGTTAGGGAGGCAATGCCGCTGTCAGACAACTAATGTAAATATGTCGCCGGCTTTAGGGTTACCAACAATCCTTGACTATCTTTAGATCACAATATTAATGAGGCACAAAAGTGATAGTTTAGGAGTTGAGTCTATAAATTAAGATTTCTGCCCGGCAAGACGCAGACACGGGTTCGAATCCTGGTCACCGTTGAAATGTTGATTTCTAAATTATCCAAAATTCAATTATTTTTTTAATAACACTAAACAATCAACGTCTACTCAAGATTAATTTGAAGGAAGCTGAAAACTAACATCCCCATATAAATAATCATAATTAAACACGGCAATAATAAGCTACGATACAAGCAGATTAATTTAAACATCATCGCTGCTAAGTGCGGTTATTTTTTTAACAATATTCGTTCCTTTTCGAATTGTTCATTTACACAAATAACTCAGAGAAGATTGAACACTGGAGTATTATAAAATATGAAAAAATTCAAACAATCTGTTTCAATTTGAACGTTTTTTTCCCAGAATTTTCCTCATCGTGCCAATTAATACCCTCATCGTTCAGAAAAGTGTAAAAAATAGAGTTTGTATCATCTCAGGACGAGGGGAAGTATTTAATAAACAATGCCTCGTGACTGAACAAAACCCTGGAAATATACTCGGTAGGCGCCGCCATTTTGCAAACCGAGAGTAGCATCAGATTTCACGCACACTTATTTCATTGGGTTTTATTATCTTACCACGAGACTTTCAGTTCGGGTGCACCCGAGTGTAAGAAAGCCTCGAATCAAAATGAATTTCTTTGTAGTTTTTGTTTTACATTTTCTAAGTGAACAATTCTTTGAGCCCAACTGACTCTCGGCTTGACGACAGGTCTCGTCTGGGCTGCGTGGGCGAGGAATGAAAGGAGAGGGTTACCAACTTGAAAACAAATAAACAGCTCGGCGAGGGCTAAGATTAGGTGTGGCCAAGGAGCTAGAAATGACAGTTGGAGTTCAGAGACTAAATAGTCAAGACGTAGAAATATAAAACTTTAAATATATGCATTAAAAACCTGGCCATTAGCATTGGGATCACGCGGAACATGACTCAATTCTTACGTCAATCGTCAGTTTTTCGTTTACATTACATTACATTTTAAAACTTCGTTTTTTTGTTTACTTATTTTAAGTCTTTCCTTTCAATTTATGAAACTGATTTCAACAATAGTGCAAACAATCATGGCTCAATGCACAAATAACGCAGTTTGTAATTAATTTTTAATAATAGATTTAAAACATATTGCAAAAAGTTAAATACCTTATAAAAACAATGCCATCATCAAAAGTTTTTGTAACTTTCTTCCGGAATTTCGATTTCTCAAGAAATATGTCGTTCTTCCTCACATACCATACTAATCTTTTGTTACAGTACGTAGTTCAAAACCATGCCCTGTTACAACCCCGTAACGTTTCTCAATTTCATAAATCAGGAAACACTCCCGTAAGTTTATATTTTGACCTTTTTTTTATTAAAATCCAGAACTTAAGAAAAAATTGCGTAACGGTCGTAACAGTCCTGTTATATACACGATTCTAATTTCTCTTACAAATCTAGCCAAGTGTAGTAACATCTATGCAAGACTCGTTCAGCTGTTGAGAAATACAATCTCCGACCGAGGGGTTTTGACTGTGAATATGGCGCCCTACACATCGAGAAAGTCAAATTATACTTTTAGTGAGTTACGCACAAAGAGCGCACGTGTTCAGGAATACAATGAGGCATGCGCAATCAAAATGTTAATTAGTGAAATGCTTATATTAATTATAAAAATAGAAACATAGTAAGGTTTAAGGGTATGTAACACGTAACGTTCATCATAACAATGTAGAGTATGTTAGGCTAATGCAAAGCTGTCCACCCTAAACCAGGCACCACATTTCACCTTCAAAATCTCACCCACAGCATAAATATGAAAAATGTTTGTAACCAGCCACGTTTTTCAAACAATGTGAAGTACAATCTCGTCTCAACTCATCAATAACCCGTATGATTATCTCCCCTACCCTCCGTACCCCCGGAGTAATAAAACAATGCCAGCCAGCCGACCGCAAACGCTCCATTGCATTCTTTCACACACCGAATTGTAATTTTTTACGTCAATGTCTGGGTGCTTGCCAGTGACAACAACCGAGGAACACAGTTAAAGCAAAGTGACTATTTTTCAATTTAGTTTTTAATTTTAAGCCAGTTAATTCTAATAAATCTTTGTCATAATCATAATAAATAGTTCTGATATTACCGCGGGTTAAAATTTAAAATGCTGGTCGCTATTTGACCAAGATTCACCCGTCGATGCCGCCAGCATTATCAAGATTGCTTTGGAAGTACATGTATACAGTACTTAATTCAAAATATACATCATTATATAATATGTTTGAAGTTTGGCACTCTTGTGCATAGTACCCTTCTTACTAGCTGATGTTTGCGAGATGGACTTTTTCTCTTGAATCGCCGTTTACAATTAGCAGAGCCATGCTCTGGGTCAATTCTTCCCCGGGCCCAGGAATTATGACTTCCCATTTTTTTAAAATTCAACATTGTATTTTATCTGGGATAGCACTTATAGTTGTTCATCAGTTAGTATAGTTGGTAAAAAAACTATCCCTTCATTCAAAATCTATAAAATCCACTCCGTATCAATAAAGTCCATGTGACTTTGTTAAACACATACGTTTCTCCTAGCGACTTTCGCGTGTAAATTTTGTCATTGTAGGTGAACATGTAGAAAAAAAACTTATTCATTTCCTACTTTATGTAAACTTTTTGCGTGCATATGTTATTACTCATTACAATTTTCAATTTTGCATCAAATTACATAATCACAAATTAATATGCGAAGTTAAAAATTGATTTAAGTGTATTGATTTTCACATACCACTTTAGATTGTAAATTAGATTGTTTTTTGTACAACTTGATATGTTTGCATGTAAAAAAAGTGTAGAAACACAAAATAAAGATCTTGGACTCACAAATTCTTACTTTTAAATTAATTAAGTCCAGGTTTCTAGAAGTAGTAAGTCCAGTCGCAGCCTCCCCCTCCCCCCAACTGAAATTAACCGATAATTTCTTTGCGAGGTCTTCTCACCCAGATCCCCATGTTTGGGTTACTTATATTAAGGAATGTCGTCAACCCATGCAATATAAATATAAACGCCAAACCGTTTTATATGCAAAATTTAGTTCGGGTTTCTTGTCTGTTCATTACAAGAGATGGGATTTGCTTAACCTCGTTTACAAGTTTCAACAAGGGCATCTCTTAATTCCGTCAGTCAAGTCAAGATAGGGTTACTTGAATTTATGTCAGAGGTTTATGGGGGAGAGTATGTGGGTTGGACCTCGTATCGTAGCAGAGGATCCGAGCTCGCGCCCTAGCTGAGGTGCACTCCGATCTCAGGGGATGTAAGTGCAGCCCCTCGCATGTGATACTAGAGTAGTGTTATCACGTGTCTGGACATATTGTTTGTTTAACCTACATGAAGCTAGGAGAGATTCATATCTGTGTTGCACGTCAAGGAAGAGACTGTTGCTGTAATATATTACGTATGCTAGGAAAACGCCAAAGTCGTTGTTAGACGAGTGAGTGAGCCATGTGTTGAGTACCCGGTAACATTCCCTTTATTCCCCCTACCTAGGGCCTCCCTAGACTATCATAGGCTAGAGAGGCGCATTTTGGCCTTACAATTGACGCGCCCTTATAGCAACTAAACTTAAAAACCCTATTATTTACAACAATATAATTATCAAACATAAATGAAAATATTCCCGGGTACAACGATTAAACATGTTTTGAAATGCATATAACGCAGTGTAGTCTATCATCTGTGACAATACTATGGAAAACATAGCCAGTACCTACAAAATACGTGTAAAAATTGCAAGGTTTACTCAATCTCCGAGCGGAATTTGGAGGTACCTTGAGCGTGCAAGATTCGATACACTTTGGTCACTGCATGTGCACAGCCAGACAAATAACAAACAAAAACTATTCTTATAAAACAAAACCATTGGCGTTAAAATAATTCCTACACATTAGCAGCCTTTTTTCAGTTTATTATTTCTTGAACGTTTACATCGCAATGTATCTAGCTGATTTTGTAAGTAGTTATCAGTAAACTCGTACCGGATGTCTGTTTAAAATTTCAGCGCAATCTGTTAAGCGATTCGGCTGATTTTCTATTTACACACAAACACACACCCACACACCCACAGAATCACAGAATAAAAGCTGATTTTCTTGAATGGTTTTCTCAGTCGCTTCGCTCCCTCGTCTAATTTCACATTTTTATGCCGATTGGATTCTTACCTATAATGAATGGCATGTGTTTTTCTCATTTGAGTTTACAACTAGAGTTTAACACTAACCTATGCATGAATGTAGCATGCCAGGATAAAATGATAAAATATAAAATAAATAAATAAAATAAATAAATTCCTATTTAGAGTCTACCCACTCAGTCACAGAACTGATTTTCGGTCCCGACCAAGCCAACCCTGTATGCGCCGACATCATCGGCGAGCGAATAATGACCAACTAGAGACCGATATATTTAAGTAGGAAACACCAATCAATCAAACTGGACACGATTCCACCCGCAGACAGCTCCAAAATCAGCACGGTTGATTTGGAACCGCCTTAGAATTTATTAGGTGCCTCGTTGCTAGGACGGTTCGAAATCACAATTTACAAATTCCACAGCCAAGAACTGAGGACTTAAGTCCACATTAGTAGTTTAAACTGCCTAGAGAGGAAATCCAACCCTGGAACTTCTGCATTGGAAGCCGAGCCTCTAACCACAAGACCAACGAACCACACAAAACACAAATTACAAAAGATTGTGGGAGCAAGTACAAGTACCGAGATGCTATTTGTTGCTTATAGTACACTGACCTATATATTTGAAACACAATAATAAATTCACCGCCACGTGTGCTACACTTTCAAAAAATACCACAACAATAATACCTCTCCCCGTAATATAATTAATAAAATCAAGGACCCGGCACCTCCACCAACAATGCTATTCTTATGGAGCTAAAACTTTTCTCGCTCTACCCGGCACCTCCACCAACAATGCTATTCTTATGGAGTTAAAAATGTTTAAGGTCTACCCGGCAACTTTACCAATCTCATATAACATAGAGCGAGCAAGATTCGTTACACCTTGGGCACTGGATTTCACAGCCAGGCAAATAACAAACAACAATTTTTTTTCAAAAACAAAACCATTGTCGTTAAAATAATTCCTACAAATTATAGCTGCCTTTTTTCAATTTATTTCTTCTTGTAGGTTTAAATCGCAACGAATCTAGCTGATTTTGTTAGCAGTTCTCAGTAAACTCGTACCGGATGTCTGTTTAAAATTTCAGCGCAATCTGTTCAGCGATTCGGCTGATTTTCAACGTACACACACACGCACGCAGACTAACGAATGAGCGCCATTTAAGTTGAATGGAGATCACTCCGTTCGCTGCACGCTCACTCGTTTAATAAAAGACCTGGGCAACCTTACAAGGAATAAATACATACAAAACGGAGGAGTCGTGTGAAATAATTAATTATTTCTTAGATTATCTGAATTTAAAATTTATTTTAATCAAGACAGATTGAGTTAGTTTTAATTGTTTTATATGGAAAGCCTTTAAAAAAAGTTGATAATTTCATTAAAAAAACAAATAAGAAACACAAAAGCAAACCAACATTTACTCTTCCAGACCAAAAGAGAATCCTATCTTCGGTTTTGTGATGGATTTCTCTGGATCCAACACACATCCAGGTAGCCATCTAGGGTTAATTTTGGAGTCGATTTACTTAAAAACACAATCGTTGGTTAAAATTTGTACATTTTGTTTCCATGTTTGTGTCTTAATTTAATTTTAAAATAGCCTGCATGTAGAGAGTTATAAATAAATAACTGTTTATCTACACAAATTCTTGTTTAAGAGTAAAAATATAATAATTTAAATTACATTATTGCAATAAATAAGTAATTAGTTATTAACTAATTTACAAATAAATGTGTTTTAGTTCGTTACGCCTCGCAATGTATATACTCAAAATTGTAAAAATACTTCTCCAAAGTTAGAAGTTTATTTCCACACACGAATATATATTACCATAGTAAACATCTGTTGCTTCCGCACTGCCAAAGTTTACAAGCAGAACTCTTGTGCGTACAAAATTTAATAAAAAAACCTTCATGAAACAGGTTGCGCCGAACTTCCGAGTTGCTGCCACTCCCGAGCAGGTCTGGGCATCATCTGGGCCGACCTCGGGCAGGGGGCTACTCGATTGCAGACTGCTCCATAAACCCAAACATATACCATAGATCGCCGCGCGGAGATGTTTTGTGACAGCTTACCTTGAACGTGGACGCAAAGGGTGTCAAGGTGTGTCAAGAGGATTATGTTTATCATCTCTAGACATTTCTTTCATAAAAATAAATTAAAAATTTGAACAGAAAATTCTAAACTCGAAACTCAAAAGCTCTTTGGTGTGAAATAATTTAATACGAATTAAACTATGTAAATACACGAAAGTTTGCTGAATGAAAGATAAATATCAGCCAACTTGCTTTAAAATATGTATGGGCTGAATATTACATCAAATCTACGATTAAATAAAAACCTGAGATTTTTTCATGCTGCTCATAGCAAGCAAGTATTAATACCGTAACAAAAAAAACAGTTCATCAAACGCCACATCATAAGATAACTATTTTAAGATAATTAAGTAATTAATATAATTTAAATAAAGGTTTAGTTTATAACATGTAAAAGAAGATGTAAGAATGTAATATTGTATTAAAGTAGCAGTGCACTCTTAAATATTGTTGCCGGTAGTGAACACACTTAGGAACCTAAAGCTTGATCCCGGAATGTGTCACGTGTATGTCACGTGCAGTGTGTCACGTGTGTGTCACGTGCAGTTTGTCACGTGTGTGCCTGTATGATTTCAGAAACTAAAAGTTTTTAAACGAAGATCACGTTGAGTTGAGTTATACCTGTACTTTGTTTAAGACACGTTCTCACATAACTCTGAAATCCGACCTAATTCTTCACTAGTACACACTGAGTAAGTAGCCTACTATACTCGTTACTGTCTATTTTCATTAGAACAAGAGCCCCTTAAAAACATTAAAATAGTTTCAAAACTTTGTAATTTTGTAACAATGTTTATTCTCACAGTAAAATTATAGAGAGATGTCTCTTATTTTTCATATTTCACGAGTTCATTATAAAGACGCGCACCCACCGAGAATTTCCCGGCGAACATATTAAATAATAAATGTAACATTAAGGCAATACAAATTATAAATCCAAGCATGTATTAAATTAATATTTCATTGTTTTTTAAGCGTACACCTGCTTTGAGGACATTTTTATTAATAGAAATTGTCGTACAAATCTGTCTCGACTTGGAATCGAATCTGACCCGGTCCGGACAGATTTTGACGACAATTATTGCTATCAATCAATAATAGTATTCTGTAATTAAATATTCTGTAGTGTACGCATGATCTGAGATGGGGTTTATAGCAAGAATGACGTCACAGTGATCGTAATCACCCCGTGTCTAGACGTGTCGCTCACGGAGATCCATCGCTAACTGTCGCGCCTACAGTAGATCCACTACTTGTTGCGCCGGCCGCGGTGGAGGGGACGGTACACGTTGACGCCCTTCTGGGGGGAAAAACTAAAATATTATATTTCATTCAGGTAAACTACTTATAGTAAATAACATGTTTAAGATAAAATATTGGTCCACAATGACCTGAAGAAAATTGTGGGATTTGTTAAAAGTGGAGCTTGCTCATTGGCGAAAGTCTCCTATAAGAAATAACATAAGGGCTAACTTTATGCCCAGTGACCTTGGAGGATTATAATCAAAAATCTATTGGCCATTATTGACCTACTCAACAATATTTTCTGTAAATCCACTTTGTTTTGTTTTTGTAATTTGGAAAAGTGGTTTGCTGATTGCTGAACATGCTGAACATGCTGATTACCAAGAAGGGGTGTGATTTTGGAACGCATATTTTTGTGTGTTTTATTGTATCTTTGAACACAGTGTCAATACACGATTTTTTAAATAGACATTAATACCGTTGATTATACGTACGATCTCTAGGCTATGTGAATCAGAAAATAAGCAGGTTAAAACCGATTTAATTTTTTTTCGTAAATTTCAGGGTCAAAATGCTTAAATTTTTTTGTGTTAAACCACAGTTCCAAGAAATATATTTTGAACAATATTTTAAGTGTAGTATTAGGCTATAGATTATGTGGTCAAAGTTAATTGTTGTGGGTAATAGCCCGTTTAAGTAGAATGTCTGACTCGAGGTTTTGCGCAGGGTTTGGTGGAGGTGCCGGGTCCACATTACCGTCGCTTTATTTCGAGTAGAATGTTTCACACTTTGATAAAGTTTCGTGTTTACAAGAACTACACAAAAAAAAGCTCGTATTTAAAGTCTTGATCTACCCACTTCGACACCTAATTTAATTTAAAGGGACCGTCCCAACCCTACCAGCATTTCTTGAGCGTTCTAGCAGTTTATTTTCCAATTTTCTTTCCTTTTTGTTTTCTCTTGTCTTTCCCTATTTCCTATTTGATGAGTTTATATTCATTTTAATTTCAATTATAATATGTAACATAAGTTATTTCCATTATTGTCCTCCTCTGTTATTCAGTTTTTAATAACTGAATAGTAGAATAACTAACTAACTAAATATATCACTTTGTCTCTAATGAGGGGGTTCATTACTTTTAGAGTATACTTCCAAGGAAGGTGCTGAGACGACTACAAAAACCGTTTCCCTGAGCGTAAAATGATATATTTTAGCAATATGCTGGATTACACCTGTTAGTTTCGGAGGACAACGTGTGGCTCTTGTTATGATGTGTGTTTGGTTCCTGAAGAGCAAACAGCCCGCCTTTCAACACGGTACGAGCCGGGGTAGGTACCGGCGCATTATTCATCGCAGCGACCACCATCTTGTTTCTGCGCATGCCCGATTTAAAAACATTCACGCGCTCATAAACCCCACATAAATTAGTGGCTTTATTACGGCGCGGTCATCTCTGAGAGAGAGGGGGGGCGAATTTCATAGATAATTTGACTGGTTATACAAGGAAGTGAGGCCTTCGACTAATTACATTAAATTATTAGAAAAACGACGGAGTGTTATCAAATAACTTTTTTTCGAGTATCCGTTCCCAATGATTATCACCTGACAAGGCAAATACTGATGGAAAATTTAGAAATTGAGGTGAAACGCACAATTTATTTTAATTGAATTAATGATATGAAAATATACTTAACTAGTAAATGTGTTACTATTTTTGAAAACAATTTCAATTATAATATGAATGAAAATATTGATAAAAATAATGATTATGATTATTATTAAATAAAATTTAATAAATTCGTTAAACGACCTAAAAGGTTTTGTAGGCCTACTTTTCAGGTTTGATGAAGTCAAAACATTTATTTTCTCTGTTTTTCGTCGTTGCAAGTCCCAGCATCGAAGATGGACGTTTTACACAGCATAAACTCCCTCGACTGGTGAAGTCATCGGATTTGCTTCTGGCTAAACACGAACCAGAGTCACCGCCGACTAAACCTGGCGGCTTTATGAACCACACACCACTAAACCCATTAACTTCGTCCTCCCTCGACCGCGGGACTACTTTCCTCCGCGGCGCGTTGAAAGGACCAGCACCCTGTCTTCAATGACGGGCCCTGAATAATAAAGGATGATCGCACTTCTTCAAGAGAGTGCAGCCAGAGCTCTGCTAATTGAGGTCTCGATGTGGCCGCCTGAATAAGTGATGACTTCACGCCCACTGCCCGCCTAACCTTAAGTCCGGCACGGCCGACGAATGTATGGGACGCGCTGATGAATTGTGCCAAACAAAGTCGATTAGAAGTCCCAGAAGCCAACGCGATCAACAACAGAGGCAAGAGCGGTCGGAGGCGAATACGATGCTTTATTGAAATGTGGGGATATTTTTCAGATTGGGTTTTGGTTCAGTTAAATATTCAATTCGGTGAACGAGGATATTACTTTTTAACTGTGGGATTATTGTAAATATTAGATTTACTAATTATCTCGGTCCATTTAATGGTGAGCGATTGTGCATAATCGAGGAAAAAGCTTTTTAATATTTCAGCTGAAAAATAGGACGCAAGCCTTAACACAATATTGAATGCGTTCTTGCGGTTCTAGAATAGTAAGAAGTAGACTCATTTTATGGAGCATGATATACACAAAAGATCATAGTTTCACACATTAATAGAGGTATGTTTGCGTTTATAGTTGGGGTCCTTATAATGATTATTATGAATAAAATAAGTTTCATTTCATCGAAAATAGAGTAATTAATTAATTACCTTTGTGAAGATTTTAACATTTAAAATTATTTTTCAGCAATCAAAAGTGTAGTTAATACGGGCATGAACAGTTCGTTTAATTTACAGTAATTGGAGAAGAATGAAGATGTTTTACAACATGGAGTTATATTAAGTTAACGGAGATTTTGCATCTACACATATTATTTAAATCATAATGGTAATTTATAGCGAGAGCAATGTTTAAAAATTGTAATATCAATATTCCAAAGAGATGGTGTTTACGTAGACTTAAACAATGTGTAGCAAAGAAAGGGATCATTTTAAAGATTTTGATTTATGAATATCGTGGTAAAAACAAGACATAATCAGGCACTGATACTCCGGCCAGTGCAACAGCAAGAAACATCATCCTGTTTGAGGCTAGAACTGCACTGGAAGAGATAAGAGGAAACCAGCACAGACATGTACTTCCGTATTGACTAACCCTGCACGAAGGCCGTATAAGAGGAAATTCAGAGAAGCGGGTATATGTCAAGTCTCACACTCATGCGTGTTAATTAGAAACCTGCACAGCTTGTACTGCATTGTTTTTGAGGTTGTATGATTTCCAAAATAAGAGGAAATACAGTACCGTGAGGCGACTCACTGAAGAATAACGGAAACCAGCACGAAATATACTTTTTATTGCAGACTTATTGTGAAAATAGACTCACCCAGCGCTACTCAACAGTGTGTGCAGAACTGCTATTAGATGGTATGAGCCAACACTGTCACTCAGCGCGAACATAACGGACGAGTAAAAAACTAAAATGACCTCCTTCCAGCTAAGACGATGGATAATCGCAAAAAGCACAGTCATTATTTACACTCGATATATATAACGTGGGGATTAAGAGGAACAGCAAACATTTTGGTTAGAGGTAGACTGATGAAAGATAAGAAACACATAGAACATATATTTATGGCTGGCTGTATGGAATTATCAAGATAGCAGGGAATGAATCCATCAAATTTTTAACTTACTGAGTTTTATCGTTGTTTTTTGAGGTTTTGTTATTGATTTCCAACATACGGTGAATACAGCTGAGCGATCACAACATGACGAAGTGCTCGATAAATATACTTCTTTTCATTGCAGACTTTTTGTGAAAATCATTTCACCCAGTCGCTCTCAACAGATGTGTGCAGACTGCTATTAGTGATGGATGAAGCCAACATTCTTCCACCAGCGCGAACATAAACGACAGTAAAAAACTAAATTACCATCGTTCCAACTAAGACAGATGATTATTCGCAAAAAGCTAATTCATTATTTACAACTCAGATATATATAACGTTGGTGATTAGGGACAAAATCCATTTTGGTAAGAGTGTTTTTATGCTGATACGAAGCAAAGAATACAAATTAACATAGGTACTTTTATGTCTTGTTGAATGTGATATAATATTCCCTTGGTGAATTTCTAAATTCCTCCACTTACGAGTTTTGTAACGTTAGTTTTTATAATAATTATGTGTTTGTATCTGTATTTTGTGTTATTTGTGTTTGGTTTTATTAAATGCAAATGTGGTTAATAAAATAAAATGTAATTGCGTATTTTTAATATGGAAATTGAGAGAGATATGGAGACCGGAAGAAAGAGAGAGAGAAAGAGAGATTGATTGGTTGATTGATTGTTTGATTTATTGATTGATTGGTCGTCTTTATTTAAGGCGTGATTAAGGCCAGTTGGGCCTTCTCTGACATCCAACCTTATAAATATGAGTACATTGTATAATCCAGCAAATAATCAATATCATTTAAATTATACCTAGATAAGAGGTAAGTACTAATTTGTAATACTAAGCTATGTTTACTAACTCATTCATCCGTCCCATTCATTCATCACATTCATTCAATTTAAAATATAAAGCTGTCAATAAAAGAGCAAAGTCACCTTCCGTTTACAAGTACATTCCGTCATGATTGCGGAGTTAGCTAATGTAAAGAGAGAGAGAGGGAGGGAGGAAGGGAATGCATCATGCTTGGTGAATGAATCATGCTTGGTTTGACTTGTTGGCTGGGGGAGGAAGGGGAACATCTGGAAGCAGTCAGAGAATACGGCACTGATCCTACCAGCCTGAGGAATCAATTAAACGTGTTCCCTACATTGATTCCCCAAGGATTCTCCACACTGGAAGAGCTGCAAGTTCCAAGGACTAGATGCTGAGACACACGCCAACTCTTCCCTGAAGTTTTACAAATAATCAGAATTCTCCTGGTTGTTCCTGCGACATCGTCCACAGCAGGACGCAGTTTCTCCATGTTACGCAGAATTAAAACTTATTTCAGGTCAACAATGACCAACGTACGTCTCAATCTGTATGCGTCCTAAATGCTTACAAGGAGCGAGTTGACAAAGTCGATGTTGACAAAATTTGCTCGGAGTTTATCAAATGCAGCGCAAACGCACAGAGAGTCAACGTTTTTGGGGCTCCGTAAAGCTAGCCATTGAAGTGCAAGCGCGATAATTACAAATGTAACTAATCATAAGCAAAAAATAAATAAAGTAAAACCATTCGATTTTGACATTATTTTAGCTGATTTCTTTAACTTAAGTGTGACCCCCACTAAAAAAATAGTTCCTACGCCACTGAGAATGATATTTATCTAATGCCAAAATCTCTCTCTACATTTCCAGCTTTAGTATCGGTTAATGAATTATTTAACAGCTCTACTACTCGAAGTACAATGTATTGCGTCTAGGGTACAATATGCTTCAGTAAACGTTAAGGTACTAATCTTTGCAGTCGGGGACATCTCACTTTGAATCAACCTCTGGAAACTGATCCTAGAAACGTGTTTGTAGTAACTAGAAACGTTCATATGAAACAAGGATTCTGTTCTCGATCTATTGATGAAATAAGTTTTCTTTAGTTAATATTAATATTATGCATCGCCGACAGTGTTTATTAGCTCGTGCATTAGCAAGCGAGTCATTCTTTAGGTCCCGGATTCAAATCCCGCCGAGACCGGTAATCCTGACTGAATTTTTCTCCGATGTTTCTCCGAAGTTTCAGTCGTTAATGGGAATTCAATGGATTGCCCTCTTAAACAGCTCTCTGACTTCCTTCACAATTGTCCAAACTCCAATATACCTAGTTAGGGGCATTGCACCCTGGGCAGATTTACAACAAGATTTGTGCTAAGAGTTGACACACTCAGTCACAGAACTTTGTCTAAACACGCTGTCTAAAATTAAGGCGACGAAATAATGTTCTTAGCATTACAGGCGTATTTATAACCATGTCCCTTGTTTAAATTAGACAAGCTACCTACTAATGAATCTAGACACCATCATGACATTTTAGATAAGTCCCTCAAATGAGGATCGTCCCATCTCCCCTATCGTGCACAGAATGTATTGTGTTAGTGTTGGTATTGCTAAGTGTATCCATTGTTAGATCACTGTTGATACACATTCCATCATCAATGTGACTCGAGCAAGGCGGAACCTAAGTGTAATCACAGTTTCAATCGAATCACCCGTCGGTGTTGCTTCATTTTACTCACGAACGCGCACACACACGCACCTTCAATTCCTTAATCAGTGTGTGTATTCTAAACTAGGAAAACGCTAAAGTCCCGCCGCGTTGATGGATGAGCTTTTTAAAGTTTAAAGTTTGCTTGGGATATCTTTACTTTTGCAAGTGCTTTGTTTTGCTGCCTACGCATTGTAGGTGAATGTTGTCAAGTTTCTTTTGTTTCTTGTCAATTGGTATTATTTACCGTAAAAAACTTATATTAAAAGCTTTATTTCTATGGATTCTGGCTAACTTTTTCAACTTTTTCTTTCAAAAGGTACTACATCACCATAACCTTAATGTCCATGTATAATATGAACGTTGTAGCCCCACCCGTTTGGTCAGAATTGGCCCAAATGTCACGAAAATATCGCACTAAAAATCGAAAAAAATCGTAAAAGTACGATATTCATGAGAAATATTTCTTCGATTGTACCCAAAAACAATACACCTCTAAGTTCAGAGATTTCGAAGGTCCTGTCAAATTTTCATCAAGATCGGATAAGCCGTTTGTCTGGTAGAGAGTTAACAAACAGACAAAAAAACAAACAAAAAAAACAAACAAAAAAACAAAAAAAAAAACACCCGAGCTAAATTTTTTGGGGGGTCGGTGAAATTGAAGTCTTCGCTTCGCTCATCCAATAATGAACGCGTGTTTGCTCAAACGTTGCCCGGGCAATGTCCTTATTTAAACACGGCCTAGCTGTTTACTTACTAACTCCGCTCATTGGACTTCATTCAGTGTTTTGCCGAGGTTGTTGACTTTGTTGTCCAGCCTGTATCGATGTGTGAATGTTTTGTTTAGGAGTCTGGTTGGTGAATCTCCAAGGCCTAGTTGCTGTTTACATCCGAGCTCTAAAATAATATACACCGGGGAGTATTTCGCTTGTTAGTAGCACGCAATTTAACTTGTATCCCTAGGCTAGTGGTTCTCAACCTTTTCAGCCTAGGTCCCCTAAAAGGCATCGTGAATTATCACATACCCCCCCATATTTTTCTTTATTATGATACATGAGGCTGAGATTAATTAAACGTATTTCAGTGATTTTTAGAACAGGAAGGCGAACATATTATATAATCGTGAAACCAATTATATTTACACTTTGGTAAATTTGTTCAATGTTGCTGTACCGATACATTGTGTTTTATTTATATGTCTTTCATTAGTACAGTCGGGGCAAACTTTTACGACAGCTGCTATGAATCAATAAAATAAAGAACATACATATACCGGTTCATATACAAATGAATGCGGCAGGAATAAAGTTCATCCAAAATTTTATGTTTTTTGTTTTGTTTTTGCAACCAAACGGGAAATCTCGTGTGAGGCCTCGAGTGATTTTTCAGAAGTGTGTGTACTTCTGCAAGATAACCGTACCCCTTTTAATACCTGCACCTTTGACCTAAAAATTTTCGATTTGTTTATCTATTTATTCGGCATGTTTTGTTAGCAAATGTCTTTTTAAATAAGCTGGTTTCATGCATTGGTTGGACAATTTATCCAGTTAAATGTATTGATTGTCAAAAGACTAAATACAATACTTTGACCCTCTTTGCCAAAGTGGTGGTGTAGAATAGTGCATCAGAAAACATTGACTTAAAACATAAATTTAGTATTTAAAATAATGTTTATTCAGCACTGAAGCTTTACAACACTAAAAAATGTGATATTAATATTTTTCCAAGTACCCCTTTAGAATTTCTCGCGTACCCACAGGGGTACGCTAACCACGGGTTGAGAACTACTGCCCTATAGGCAATCCCTTACAATCATTATTTTAATATAATCAATCATAAGCACATATTGAATATTGCTAGTATATTTAAACTGGATGTACAACATAGAAATAATAAAATCACGGACCCGGCGCCTCCACCAACAATGCTATTCTTATGGAGCTAAAACTTTTCTCGCTCTACCCGGCACCTCCACCAAAGGCGTATAACTTTTGCTATTTAAATCATTTGTTTATTCCAGAATACGGTGAATTGGACCTCATTATGATCGAATTAAATACTACTTTGTGCATATAATTCCAAACATAATAACTTGGAATAATGTGACCTTTTTCCAGTACAAGAAAATGATTCACTGGATGGGAAATCACGTTAATTTACCAGATACAGTTAGTGGTAGCTCCACCGATATACGCGAGACTATTTCGGGAGTTTGACGGTCGATGTCATTTTTTAAATTCTATAATTGGGAGATTCCCTCCCAGTCATACTCACACTCTATAACTATAGTTATGCACTCAAACGGGTCAGCGTCTGTGTTGTTGTATGTGTGTCCGTGATACGGAAAACGGGCGAACCACTCAACCGATTGTTCTGAAATTTTAAACAAATATGATTTGAAAAATGTATGGGTGCTGTTAACATTTTCAACAAAATCGGTTACGATTCAAGCGCACAAGATTTAATAAATTGAAAATATCCCGAAAACGTGTAGCATTTAATCGAACTATGTATTGATTGTAATGCGATAAATGCATGTCAGTGACCAAGGTGTACTGAATCTCAACACTCAAAAGTTCCTCAAAATTTCGCTGGGAGATTGAGTAAACCTTGCAATCTTACGTCGCACTTTGTACGGGCTGTGTTCTTTAGTATTTTAGACACTTAAAAAGATGTTCTATAATGGCGTTTCATGAATAAAGTATAAGACTGTGTTTTATTGAGAACAATATAAAATTGCATATCGTTTACAAACAACAATCAAGTTCAATGCAGAGTGAAATACGCCTCTATCCCTCGTTTAACAACGACATGGGCGTTTTTTAGTCATATAAATACGGATGGATGATCAAAGTGGTGAATATGCTGAAACAATTGCTACTTCACTATAGTATAGAATAGTTTAACATCATTTTTTAACGCCAATCAAGAACGTGTACCATGGTAAGGGTAGGGGGTAGGGGGTGGGGGGGGGGGTTAAAATCCGAACCTTACAAGGTGATTACTTGCCGCTGTTAGAGGGGGCTCATGCGGCATGTTTGAGTGTATGATTCTAGGGGGACGCAGGTTCGAATCCTGCACAAGGCGTGGAATTTTGTATACTTGTCCTTAACCCTCATCTATCACCCCACATCGTCTTGAAAGTAAAATTGCAATAATATAGACGTTATAGGCAACAAAAATCAATCAATAAATGAGTTCCTTCTAACACAATGGTGACAAGACTGTTTCGCTGGCAACTAGATGTTAGCGAATACTTAATTTGTGGATTTTATTGAATATTTGAGAAATCGTTCAAGGAATTTGTGGAATTAACGGGTTAAGTTTGTGATCATTCAGAAAGAAGAAAGAAGTTATGCTTGCAAAGTATGAAGCTGATAGCGTTTCGTTCAATAAAGCATCGTTAATTGGTTAAGAAAATTGAATGAGATGAGAAATACAATTTCCTTTTACCGCTCATTCCAACAAATAACATTTAGTCGGAACATTGTTAATGGTCGTTCAATTTTTAATTCACCCCCTCAAACTTTTAATTGCCTCCGTCAATGCGTTGTACTTGTACATTTTTAAACCTGAAACTCGTTCCTATAAAACTGGTCCAACAGAAACTCCGTTGTACGAGACCCCCTCCAAATCGAGAATCACCCCGACCAACATCGCGAGTTCTCTCTTTTTATGTAAATAAACAGGGAATTCCGTCCGACGACTAGCGCTCAATTTCACACCTAGCTAAATAATTTATTAAACCGCGAGTGCGGGCCATACATAACAATCATGTATACCGTCCCTACGTGTTCTGTACCATTTGTTAGGGGAGACGGACGGACAGAGAGAGAGAGAGAGAGATTTCGTTTGTTTCGAGATCGGTCCTCTCTGTCGTATGTGTGTGTGTTTCCGCATTGCGGAACGTGCCAGGGCGTCGCGACGCTCAAAGAGCCGAGGGTGGAGGGGGGGGGGAAGATGCTATACAGCTCCCGATATAAGCGCTCGCCGCTCGTACGTTTGACCACGTATCAATATGCTCCAGTACACAGAGTACCGCTCTCGGACAAATACCTTAAGGTGGCGGACGTTCATTAAATACCACCCGGCGAATTGGGTCAGCTGATATGAAATATTCAAGGCGGAAAGTGCTATGTTCCGAGGTAGACGCTACCGACTATGTATAGCAATCCGTTGACCCGTATTCTAGCGCCGGTTTTTCCTCGTTCTAACTTCGTTGTTGGAGTGCCTGACCTGGTTGTTGTTAATGAATTATTTATTATTCACCATGACTGGCCAATCATAATATAATTGCAGAATGCAATTAAAGGTTTAGTTTCAGGTTGAGATATTGTACTTATGAACAATCGAGATTTTCATGTTTGAATTGAATAAGTAGTAACATTCCTAGTGGCTCGTTGGTCAAGTGTAGAAATAAGCTTTTTTGACTTTTAAAAACCCATAATTACATTGTTTGAAGCTGCCCTGATCAAGCCTCAGATGAATCCTGGACAAGCAGCGGTCTGAATATCAAATACCGATCGCTGGTTGGCATAATGGTATTCGATAAAAGGTTTGTAGCATGTGTATTAAGGTATGATTAAGTTTGTACATTAATTTATTATGTGTCCCATTAATAATGGGTTATGTTTACAAATGTTGTGATATGTGTTATGTTTTAGGTTGTATGAAAATAGCACGAATGCAACTAATAAATCATTAAATTGATTGATTGATTGATTATACCCTCATCAACTGCGTCAGCTTCGACAGATGTTGGTCAGCAGCGGATAGTTGAAGTATCCCACTGAAAGTCGCTTATCCGACTGAATAGGTAGAATCTAAACACAAAAAATAAAAATAAATTGGTTTATTTATCATTAGTGGTGCGCGGATATCTGAAATTTTGGGTCGGATATTTGGGGGTCGACCCGATCTTAAAAAAATGGATTTTTTCGGGTTAAAATAAATATGCATATATTTGTGGGATGGTGGAGGTGCCGGGTTCAGAATATTTTTATGTTGGCGATAAACAAAATGTCATTAAACGGAAATCCAGATAATAGAAAATTAATTGGGAGAAAATTATAATCTAAGATTCTTTACATGTCAAATTGATTGTACATTTTAACATAACATAATGGCCGTCTTTTCCCGACTCGACTGTCAAAACCTGTATCCGCACAGTCCTATTTATCGCGTTTATTCGCGTAGTATGAAGACAGCGACGATCGTACCCTGAGTTAGCAGCTTCCGCCGTAGACATCGTATTCCGCCTCCAGAACACAGGAGAACGCCCACTCTGTGTTCTTGACAGGCCCGCCAACCCCGGCTCAAGCTTAATATTGTTCGCTGCAGGGGGCCAACCTAACAGACCCCTCGTCGTTACTTTAATATCGTCAGCATCAACAGGTAGGCAGGTGTTCGCTGGTTTAGGTCGCGACGGGGAAAAATACGCGAGGCGCAATCAATATATTATAAGTCGGCGACCTTTGACAAGCGTGACTTTGTTGATGTTTAGGTTGTTTCTTGCTCTGGTAGGTTATAAGCTACTTGCTTTATTTCTAGTTTAAAGATGATTAATTTCCTGCATAGGAAATATGGAAAAACATTCTTTGCTCACGTTACAACTCTTGAGTTCCTGAAGTGTTTGAATTCTTTCATCGTAATTTTAGCTGAACTCTTACCAATACTTTGGTACACACTCCTGAAGTCAGTTACCATGTGAACAGTAAATGATATTATAACCTACAATGCCTAGTGCTTTTTTTAAAAATTATTAGTGACTACAGAACAAATTTAAAATATACGTTTTCGTAATTTTTAAACAATAAAAAAATCTGTTAATCTCAAAAACCATTTTCATTTATATGCAATGGTGTTAAAACGTTAGTGTACGACTTATTTATGGCAGTCATTCCTACAGTATTTAAGATTCTCAATTACTACAGCGAAATACACGAAAAATCGTCTTCTTAATGCACTGTTTCTCTGTGTACATTCTCACAGAACACAATGAAAATATATTCCTAAACAAAAACTAATTGTATGAGCAAAGCGAAGACTTAAATTTCACCGACCCCCCAAAAAATTTGCTCGGGTGTTTTTTTTTTTTCTTCCTGTCTGTTTGTTCGCTCTCTACCGGGCAAACGGCATATGCGATCTTGATGAAAATTGGAGGGACCTTCGAAATCTCTGAACTTAGACTTGCCACGTTTTTGGGTACAATCGAAGAAATATTTCTCATGAATATCGTACTTTCACGATTTTTTTCGATTTTTAGTGCGATATTTTCGTGACATTTGGGCTGATTCTGACCAAAAAAGTGGGGCTACAACGTTCATATTTCACATGGACATTAAGGTAATGGTGATGTATTGCTTTCTGAAAGAAAAAGTCGACAAAGTTAGCCAGAATCCATAGAATAAAGTTTTTAATATGAGTTTTTTGAGGTTTATAATAACAATTTACAAGTAACAATAGAAACTTGACAACAATCACCAACAATGCATTAAAAAAGCACTTGCAAAGGAAAAGTGGTCCTAAGCAAACTAAAAACTTACAAAAAAGCTCATCCATCAACGCGGCGGGACTTAAGCGTTTTCCTGGCACAATACCATTTCCCTAAATAAACATAATTACAAATTTAACTATGGCCCAGCGTGCGAGCTGATGCAATCTAGTGCATAACGTATTCCTCGCCAAACGATGCATCGTCCTACTCGCAACGCATGAACGCACTTGTAGCGTAGCCGGTAGCTACGTAGGACATTAGCAGCCTTGTTGCCGTCGCCGGTTGATCCCCCGTGATTAGCGTTGGCTCTTCCACCTGGCCTTCCACTCGCCGGGATATCTGGCAACAGCGCGCTGCCCTTCCTGCAGTAGTTAAGAGGATTACAGAGTGCACCGTTATTGAATACGTTTACCTGCTGTGTAATACAGTTGACAACTTAATATGAATTGAATTAGCTCTTGTTTGCAGTATAATAATGGTGCAGTATAATATCTAGCATGTTTGGAAGATTGTTGGAGCTCTAGTACGAATAGAGAGGTCCACATTTGCAAATGCAAATTCGTTTGCTTGCAAAGCTAAACCCTCCATAAGATCTAGATTAATGTCAGAGTTCCAGTGTTTGCTATAACATATCTTGTAATTTGATGCCATTTTGATGTAATTTTGAGCCAGTCAATTTTGATTTCAAATGTGATGATTTAATACGCCGAATAACACATTCAAGAATATAAAATAAGCATGACTACAAACAAAATCACTTTGAAATGTTCTTGAAAATGTCTTCCATAGAAGAGACGAAACGTCGAGAATCTAAACGCATTGTCCAACACGAAGAACTAAAATAAGTTTAAAATTTGTCAAGCTAAAATTATTAATTATTTATGTTAACTTTAACGTTGTCATTAATTCTACGTTGGACAGTCTTAATTTAAAAATAACAACCAAAACGATACCTTTCCATTCTCACGCGTGATGATTCAATGACGACAGACTATCAATTGACGAGTCGTTTGTCTGTCTTCCAAACCAACTCGCAACCTTCTCGTGGTTTGACAGGTGAGTAGGGGAGAATCACTCCCTGAAACTAATGGCGAGCTCTAGGTCGTCGTCGGGGAACTTCCCCTTCCCTTTGACTACTTCCCCGACGGCGAAGACAATGACAACACGGACGGACGATGACACAGACGAAGACGACCATGACGTGGGGGAACCCCTGCCCTCCCCATACGCTTGTGGCCGGTTCTGACCAGTACAGGCCTGTCCACCACGCGTCCCCCCGCGTCATCCCTTACGTCCCTCCCCTAGGAAAGTATGTATGTACTTATGTATGTACTTATGTGTATGGGTTGTAAGTATATATGGTTTTCTATAAAAAGCTATTGCCCGGAACAATATTAAAACGTAACTAAACTATGACCGAGGCCACTACTACTTAAAACGATTTTCGGTGAAACTTCCTCACCATCATCAGGTGATGCGACCCTAATACCGCATATATACCTACATACACTGTATTTTTTTTACGTGTAATGTATGTACATATATATGGTTGTTAACCTCTAAGCTTATAAACAAATATCTGGAGGCGCGAATAATCTTTGCTGTTAAGGCGCCCTAAAACTAATACTAATACGAGTCGTTTGTACCGTGCTTCACGTACGGTCCCTCAACGATACCGTGTCCGCCAGTACGGAGCGCATCCTACGCATGCGCAGAACCCACACGGCAGGCAGAACTTGATTGACGCTAGTTACCCGCCCCGTCGTCCAGTGACTCTATAGTCTCACTTTGTCATGGGGATTCACCTGATGAACCCCGAGGAAAACACTCGTTTCTAAGATGTTTGAAGCCTGTGCTTTGATAATAGGTTAAAAAATTACGTTTCTATGTATTATATTAAAAAGTTACCAATCAACTCACGGAAATATAGCTCAACAAGTGTGCTATATATAAGATAGTTTTAATACAAAAATAGCTTAAGATTTGTTCAATTTACATAAGTACGTAATTACTTTTAACTGTCTGCTATTACTATTAATAAATGAATGTTATTGTTATAATGCTCACAACACATGACCTAGATCATAATATACGTACATACACTGTATTTTTTTACAGTGTAATGTAATGTACATTAAAGTCTTTGTGTTGAGTTAATTAACCCAAAAGCCAAGTTAACAGGATGCACTGAATTAGGCGATAACTTAAGAAACCCATTCCTTGGCTCCGTCTGTGATATTTACTTTCGTCTTATTTCCTGTGCGACTCTTTTGTTTTACCTCCTAAGATGCTAAGAAAGGGTGGGAGTGCAGGGGTGTGTAGGCCATGCACTCGAGCTTGGTAACCTCCTAAGATGCTAAGTAAGGGTGGGGGGGGGAGTGCAGGGGTGTGTAGGCCTCTCAAGGTCCCCGAACCAGGGTTCGGCTCGAGCTTGGCGCGTCATCCATCTATGTCGGGGAATCCCCGCGACGTGCAGCGCTCCGCACGGCGGCTTCCGTAAACCATTACGATTAATGGAAACGAGTATGGAAGACAAGGTCCCTGTAGGTTACACATGAATAGCGAACACCCCGGGCCCTTTAACCCCCTCCCCCTCCCCCTCCCACGACCCGGCAAGCACAAGCGAGAGCTCACCTACCCTCGTAATACGCGAAACAAAGAACTCAGAGTCGAACCTATAACTAAATCTACAGAGAGCGCGAAGACTAAACCGCATGACGAGAATCAAGGAGGATTATTGGAATATAGTTTTTTCTGTTGTTTTGCGATTTGAATCTGATTATTCTGCGCTATGCTGACTTTTCAAATCGCATTTTATGGAAGAGAAAATATTCCGTTCTATTGAATGAATAAAACGAAAGCATTCGAGTGGGATTTTGAAACACGCCAACATACTCGACGTTCTGTTAGACTCCGGTTGTGTCTGGTTTACACACTGTAAAAACAATTACCAATTTTAAAATCACTTAGTTAAAACAACAAAGAGAATTAGACACTTTGAAAAGAGGAATTGACGCGGTTTTATTATGCACATTGTGACTTCACAGGAATCGTTTGAGAAACATAGTTTTCACTTTGAAAATGAACGGAATGGAGAGTTGGGTATGCGCTGTTTTCATAATGGGCGAAATATGTTGGAAACAACGTATATTGCAATACAGAATGTTTCAATTTTATAATTTTCCCCATACTCTTCCCCCCTTTCGATGTTGGTTGTTAAGTTTTTTATTCGCAATCAAAATTTTATAGATAATGCATTAAACTCGTTATTGGATAAAGTACTAACAGAAATTGTGTAAATTCAATGAGACCGTAGTGTTGAAATTTACGATCTTCGCAAAGTTTATTTAGGTTAACATGTGAAGTTTTCACATTTCTCGAAGAACAGTTTATCACATTTTAAAATAATGACTTGAGTAGGATTAATCTGCCGGCACGTCTCTAGCAGATAATAAATACAGTATGAAAACTGCGTTGGAATGTTTAAGCAAGTGGACGCTTCATCCCACAACTCCATCCCCCGCATTAACCGGTCCGCGGGTAATCTCGACCAGCCTGCTGCCAACATCCGACTCCATTATCGATCGGAACCTACTTAAGACACTCGTTCTATATAAATTTAACCACCCTTAATCCCAACTTCAACCTCTATTCTCCCCCCACCCCCTCCTATAAAACTACCGTGGTCACCCCATTGAAATAAAGATTCACTTCCAGGGGCTGTAAACGTCTAAATGGAGTTTGAAGTTACGGGAATCGAGGGATGATGATAGGAATGCCTTGTTTCCCCTAGATTGCCGTGTAGTCGGATACATAATGATGCATTCCTTTGGTGACTTCGAATATTTCACGTTGGTGTACAACACTTCTCGACAAGTGTATCACAGAAAGTCTTCGCAGGAGTTTTAATGGTTTTTAGAACGTTGTTTAGAATCACGCTGTACATTGATAATACATTTTTATTTGTTTAGGCCTACGTCTTTCTTAGTTTTGTCTATAACCGATTAGGTAATAACTTTTTAAGTTATATTACTAGCTTTTTTTATTTGATACTGCCTGAACAAGTTTTGAAAGTATTAAGTATTGAAATGAAATCTAATAAAACAAGGTCAAATTTTTGGGTAATTTAGTATAGAAAGTTATGGATTGAAAAAGGTGAGGTAAACTTAAGTAAAGATGTTTTGGGGACTTTTAACCATATAAAAATGAAACACAATTCGAGATACTGAAGTTTGGGTCCATTTAATTTAATTTCCAAGAAAAGCATGATAGTGCCCAAAACTTCTCTTAACATTACACTAAACCAAGCCCTACAGTCGGTATTGAGAAGAATGTACTCCTGTACAAAGCCTAGGCCGCGACTTTGTATAAAATGGCGTCTAGCTAGACCCGCCTGATTAAACGTCCAACAGACAGACAGACAGACAAATCCAATACGAGTCGAGATCAAAGCCGATCTAGCTATTAAGGATGCGCAATAAAAGAAAATAACCAATTGGGTTTTATTACATCGAGTTCTCTCCTTCTTGGTCAATAGCTCCCCGAAATAAGTTTCAAGCATAACGCATCACTGTATATTTACACAATAAAAAATTAAACTAGATTCCGCCATTGAGCAGCGTTGGTTGTAACATTTTGGTGTTATTATATTGCGCCTCTAAAATACTGAAGATTGTGTTGTAGAATTGGAAACTATGACGATGATGATTTTTTTTTAAATGTTCCATCAATATCAACATTGCAATCGAAAGATTTGTTTTTAATAGGATAGTAATATTTAAAAGTACCAATGACACTGTTTACCCAGGCAACATTGAGTGATTTGTAGATTTTCAGCTTGGCAGAAAAATACGTTCTCTTGAATCTATTCAAGCTGTTTATATTTTTAGTTTGTGAATCATTTTTAGATGTAAATAAGAACTTAATAATTTTGTTATAACAATTCTTAGTAAAAATACATTTTTGAAAATGTATAAATATAAATGAACATATTATAACTGCAATGTGTGTATGTTGAATAACTAACATTTTGCGATTGATTAGTAGAATATCCAATTATATAGACGGAAATTAATCCCTGGGTTTTATAATGAAACTCCTCATCATAATAAATAATAATAATTATAATTGCCAACTAACGCTTGAATCTGTGAAACTTTTTTGCAACATGGCCCTGGTTTGAAACGCATCAGAAACAGTCCACATTGGTTGGCCGGAGGTTGACTCAACCACGTGATTCAATCAACCAGTCCATATTACACAGGCAATACGTTATTAATGCATAAATTTATATTTCCAGCTCATGACGATTTACCAACCATGATCGCAGAGTTCTCTATATTCACTGTTTTATTTTATTTTTTATTTGATTCCCTTGTTCGTTTTATTTACTTTTATTTACAACATAACATATTCATATGTAGAATTAGTAATACATTTTATTTGTTCGCAACGAAAGAATTTATTTGAAAATTTCTCTCGACAAAATAGGTACTTTTTGTTAACATTAAAAAATCAAATTTGTTTAGGTTTTCTTGCAAGAGATCTTTCGACGGTAATAACATCTAATGACCATCGGTTATGTATGGTAACAACAAAATTGCAGAAACATACTAATATTTGCAAACAAGACGTTGAGAATCTTTGGGACACTCTATTTCTCCATATCAATGTGTATGGCAAAAAGTTCCTTTGTTTTCATTTAATTGTAAACAACTCCAGATTGCCACTAAATTATGGGAAGAAATAACCAAATAGTACAACAGCTTCTCGGCGAATTTAACCAGGTGTGATTTATCACGAAAAACGACTAATGGGATTATAAAGTCATCTAAATATCGAAACAAATACCCAATAAATAGTGTACTATTGTCCCAAATTGAAAAAAGGGGGAGGCGTAACGTAACTCAGTTGGTAGACAATACCATATATTCATTCACTGCTAGTAACTAAATCACGTTAATATTTTCACGGGTTTCCAGTGGTTTGAACGAGCAATGGTTTTTTCTCTGAGGACGGACAACATTGTCAATATAAATGAACGACGTAGACGATTTTAAAACTATGCAGACCGTGACTTTTAAAATGTAACCGCTTATCCAAACTGAGGACGGTGAGGGGGGGGGGTAATATCCGGCTTGGATTCAATCCCGAAAGTGTTTCACGGATTTTAATTAATTTTTGCGCACACAAATTATTCCGTCCCAGCATCCGAATAATCCTTGATAACCTCATTTCCGATGCAAATGTTTCATTGAAATAATTCGCTACAATTTGGTGTCGCTTGTCAGAAGGTTTTGCGCGAGACGGACTACAGCGAACCAGTGGCCGTAAACGAAAGCTTTTTACTGCGTCCGCCGTTCATCACGAACGATATTACACCATGACAAACTAGCAGCCTGTTGTGTTGCTGTTCTTTGTTTGATAGCCTTGTGTGCAATTGATTGGGGTATATTAATTAACGCGACATAAATATTACTTATACTAGCTTCTATAGTTTATATATGAACTTAATTTATTTCATACACACTATGAATTATAAATAAAACAAATAAATAAATAACATAATTTATTCTGAAGAAGGATTGAAGGCTTTCGGGGCCCGTAATAATATAATGTACTATAATATATTTAGCCAAGAACGGGAACGAGAGGTCCCAAAATAGGTAACAAGCTCACCGTTATTAATAACATCGTTCAAACCCCTTGCTGGAATTGCCGAGTATATACATGTTCTAACTTGAGGTGGTCTAGGCTCCTCCTACCAACCCCCAGAATCACCAAGAAAGTTTTGTCATCTTGTAGTTAGTTGATCTAATGTAAATACTTAACTGTTATTAGATATATCTTACGTTCTTTGTGTTATTTGCAGTGTAATTCTTAATTTAACACGCAGGGAAGTAACCAAAATATGAGATGCAAATCTACGTTCTCAGAGAAGAATATGTTTATAAAGTTCCTCAGTGTTGATGAGTTTTGGTGGCGGTGCCGGTTTCAAACCATCAACTATTTAGTGAGGTCACCTTGACCTCCCGGTTCACCAAACACACAACAAACATCCTCATTCAAGTTTAACGTCAATTAAAAAAACGCGCGTCATTCATGTTCGGTTTTTATCGAGAATCGTGGCACACGCACGTAAACGAACGGACTGGGGAGCTTTGCTTCCTAAAAATCAATTTGAGAATAATGCACAATACATTTCTGTGAGCAGTTCAGATTTTAAAGAACTACAAATAGAATTTTGAATTTCTAAAACAATTTTATGAAATTTATTTAATTTCTCTCGGAATTTAAGTAACTGTGAATCACTTTGCTGGAACTTAATGATTCTCTTGCACAAGCAACACTTCGAAGAGAAGAGAAATAATTAAACTAACATAAAGTTAAGATATTCTAGAAACAGATGGAAATGCTAGTTTTACTTGATTGTAGTTCGTTACTGACTCGAATAATTCCACGGATATTTTCCAATTACAGTCGTGAAATTCCTCTCTGAATCGCCAGGAGGTTAATATTTATCGCTCTCCTGTACTCTTAGGATTTACATCGCTCCTCTGCCATAAATTTCCATTCCTCATTTCCCCACTGCCCCCTAGTTGCTCGGCTGCCCGTGGCTTGTTAGGAGCGCCAAGAACAAGTCAATCAAACAGAACTCCTTGCTCTGGAGCATTCTCTGTGCACCAGACACGCGTCTGACCACATTCAAGCGAGCTACACCCGCGAACAGAAGTAAATCAACGGTTGAAAAACGACATTGACGTAACAAAAAATATTTGCATGTTTTATTTTCCCAACATAATTTATTGCATACCTAGTAAACATTACATTATTAATATTACATTATTTAGATGTAGTTATAGGGTATTTGTAAAACAAGAGAAACGTGCTGAATAATATATAAATACATAAATAAAAATCTTAAAATTATGAGTCTTTTGGCAACTGTTTCTGTACAGCAGAGCTGCGTTTTCTTTTAATAAAAGTTCTATAATATATTATACTTTGTATTAGTAGAGGGTGATGGTTTTACGGTACTATGGGGCAGATACTCTTTCTGTCATTCTCGCATTTATATTTAAAAGGTTTCATGTCAAATGATGATTATGTAGTTGCAAATATTAATAAATAAATAAAATAATAATATCCTACATTATCTGAACAGTTATTTGTTTTAAAACATTATCGTGCCAAATCAGTGAATCTCAACTTGTCTCCCGGACATTGTTTCTAAAAGTTTCTTAAAGTTAGCGTTCTGTTTATTATTACTTTAAATAACATTTGCATCGGATTATACATTTATCCCAAACATTATTCAGATATATCACGTAGGCTTTATGATAACTGACAGAAAAATGTAGCAAATTAATAACTTATATCTTCAAAATAAACTAGTTTAAAAATCTTTTACATTTGTTTTGTAACATTGTTATCAAGTTTTTCTTTTATCTGGAACTTACAAAAGCCAATTAGTATTGTTCGCAAAAGGCTCCCATTTCTATTTTACAACATTATAATTAATATGAGAAAACAATCAGTGTCCACTTTATACAATTACGGTCAGTTTTTATAAGTCCATTTACAATTCACGTCGTCTTCTAGATTGTATACGTGCTTGGATATATATAATGTACGAACGTTAGCTATTTGGAGCGCACACAAAACAGACCGATATAATATCACTCCATTTTCTTTGATTCTCTGAAAAGAAATACTAAAGGACACAAACCATAAGTGCATTTTTTGCTATAATTAACACAGTTTTTACAGTAAAATATAACTACGAAAAAATAAGTTATCTGAACTCTATTTGACTCGCGCAGATATAATCTCAAGCTTAGTTCTCCTTTTCTAAGAGTAAATGCGATATTTAAAAAATAATCTAACAAAATACAATATGCTTGTTTTTTGTAAGTAATCCGTTCTATATGAGAAGCAAATGCAATTCTCGATCCTTTTAGTATACATATCAGTTTCAACAAAACAGAGCATCAGCGCTCGATGGTGAGCCCCATCTGTTGGTGAAGAGTTGAACTAGTGTTTTGTGTCGTTTTGTCGTGTGTATCTGCAAGCAGAGCAGCCCGCGGTGCTAGTTTCACGTAACTAAAGTATTGTACAAACTTGAATGCGAACAGATCGGTTCCAAACTGGTTAAAACTCATATCGGGATATAATATAATAAATATACTTTATAGGGAAGGTCCTTTCTGAGAATCGTATAGAAAACCTGGACTGATAACAAAAAAAACATTACAATTATTATAAAAAAAACTACATTTAGTTGGATACTCCCTTACATTTACAAGCCGCTGCATATTATACATATTATACTTGTAAGTAGAAAACAATCTATTTTTATTTTCTTATTGACCTATTATTTACATACAGCTTCATGTCGAAACTATTAAAAATAATATACTAGCATGGCCTTTGAACACAACAACAAATAGAAAGAAATACAATGTAGCGCAACAATGTGTTATGTTGCAATCGTTCGTAGCCTGATGATCTTGATTTGAATTGAAGTTTGTGTAAAGCGTTTGTTATGTTTATGAGCCAATATTAATTGACTTTGAAAGTTAGTAATATTATTGCATTCTGTATTTTAAAGTTGACATCGTATTTGTGGAAATGTAAAAAATTACAACAAATTGCAAATAAAGATACTAATTCCACTTGAATATATCACATCTCCATAAAGTTGGATTGAGCTTTAACCAATGACATTACACGAAAGCCGCAAAGTGGTTGGAGTGTTTATTCACAGTGTTGCACTGCAGACACAGCTCGAGTAGGCCCATAAAAGTAAACTAGGCAACTCTCAACAGAGTCTAGCAGGGACTTTGTTTCACAACTCCCTTGGAAATTCCCCATATATCCAATTTGTATGCAATAAATTTCCATGGATTATCGTCTGGAACATCCTCCATAGAGTCTCCTAATCCTTCTTTAAAATAGTTGCCTAAGCTGTTGAGAATAGTTTTTTAGTGGCTAATGAGCAATACTCTCATCCACTAAAGGGAACAGAATTCAAAATAAAACTATACCTCCTCGGGAAACTTCAGAAGTTTCGATCTTAGATTTAACGTACTTACAAAGTAGCAAACCCCCAAGATTATAAACTTGTATCTTATTCATTTGTGGGGGGGTCTTTTTAGGTCATCGAGATTGGAGCTTGAGTGTCGTATCGTCTATCCCAGCGACGCTGCCGTGCGGGTGGCCTATACATCAAGCCGCAGGGGTCTTCTGTCCTTAAGATTGCTTCTTATGTGGTTAGCTTAGTTCAATTAATAATGGGGATGAAACAACAAGCTACTGTGTCATTTATATGAAGGTTTATGCTGCGCCTAGGAGTGTCTGTTTCCTAGGGAGATGAGTAATGGAGACTTCCTCGAACCAATCCACAACACGCTGATGTTGGTGACGATGATCTTAACACAGCGAATGGGAAATACAACATTAACATAATTAAATAATTAAAGATGTCGATGATTTATGAGAAGTTCTTGTAGATACGTATAAGATTTTTTAACAACTTTTAAAATATCACATTTCAACAATACCCGTTTTTATTTAAGCGGACTAAAGTATGTATTAATGTTTCGTTTCTTAATCACATATCCTTGCTTAAGATTATTCACTTCACTATTTACATTTTGACATTTTCTTTTAAGTTCTTTAGTCTTAACATCAGATATTAATATATAATATATAAATATAATATTTGTATTTAAATAATAATATATTATATGTGCGTTATATATAAACATTATATTTTTATTGCCCACCATTGCTTTATAGAAAAATAAAGAAATTTTTTTAAAAAATAAATACATTTCCCTTCACTAATTTCTTATTTTTCTTCTATATGTAGCAAAAAATATGGTGAAATTTCTAACGTCCCATGGGCGTGATCTGACAAAATACAAGCTAAGAAGCAAAGAAGCATAGAATTTGGTAGGTAGAAGGTAAAGAGAATCGGGCACACGTGGGTCTACTGGGGAGTGGGCCTCTCAGGTTACTAACTACGTAATTATGGTGATTGTCTAAGGGCTGTTAGGGGAACTTCAACCTACCATTTGCCTTTGATTGAAGGATAGAACCAGCGATCGTCCGCATTAGAGACTTGCTCGTCAGCTATGGCTGTGTCATTATCGATGAGTCTGTTACGAGAAGATGCGTGTTAAGGCGGGCACAGCTCTGTTTACATTGTACCTCGGAGTAAGTGGGTTGTCACACCCCTCACCAATATGGCCGATAGTCTCTGGAGACAAGCGTTCATCTACCTGAAAGATTGGCCACTCCTACTCCTTACAATCGGAAGTCCTGCCTGAATATTTCTTGTATGGCGTGCCTTATTAAGCAGGGATTATGCGCGTAGTGGAATCAACTATGAAGTAGTCGTAGTGGTTGCAAATATTCTTACTGGCTGATTGGTTTATAAATATCAAACAATATTGGAATGGTATCATATTCATTGCCCTAGAATTGACCAAGTTGCATTAATTTACGATGTGCTGAGAATTTAATCAAAATTTTCAATATTTTCATAAACAACATAGGTGGGGATTGGATTGTTTATTCCGTTACAATTGTGTCAGTGTTGTTGTAATATAATATGATTTTTAAAAAGGGGGTCAATAGTAAACTGAGTCTTTCTTCCTTATTTTTTACGTAACCAGGTCATTAATATGTTCACCATGCATTATTTTTAATAGATCACCAGCCTCATAAGCATGCATGGGACTGTACTCTGATGGTATTTTATATATACAATTGAATGTGTGTTACTCTCAGTGAAGTAAGCGAGCATGCACACGTAAACGATTAATCTAGTTTGTTCCATTTTAAATCCGTATCCATACCGACAACAAAATATGAATATTTGTCGTCGATCCCTTTTCGTTTATAATGGTTCGTTTGTATGCAATTAGTTATTTGCAGCCAACTATACCTAAATTGATTTAGATGACAACTTTATCCCACGGAATCCATTTGTAAATGGATTGTTATTTTGTTTACGTGGATATGTTTGTTTTAAACATAAATAGCAGAGCAAACTGAACTGATTGCGTTTAAGTGAAGGGGGTGGGGGAGGGGGGGAGAGGGGAGGTTGGATACTCTTCAATTAACCCGAACCCGAGCTAATCTTCTTACACTGTTAAGTACCAACCCAACAGCAACAAACACAGACGGTGAAACCCGAAAGTTCGAATCAGGCCTGTTGATCACTTAACGAGGTAGATCTGAAGCGGGCTCGTTACGGTCAAAAGAATTCTCTCTCTCTCTCTCTCTCTCTCTCTCTCTCTCTCTCTCTCTCTATCTATCTCTCTCTCTCTCTCTCTCTCTCTCTCTCTCTCTCTCTTTCTCTCTCTCTCTCTCTCGAATCAATTTACTTTCTTCCCTGCGACGTTACGTACCCTTTGTAACAGACCAGGACCGAAGTTCGTAAAGATCCCTCCACCTCCTCCTATTCCTACTTGTTCCAGCATAGTCCGAGGCCGACGACGGAATATATCTCGGCCGCCGACTCAACACCGTCCAAACGAGACCCAGGAGGGCGATGCAACTTATATTTAACAAGGCGGAAGCTTCCAATAGGTTTCCGGTGGAACTACTTTCGTAGCGGTCTTATCTCACATCGTAGTCGTACAATAACCCCAGTGTTGATTTCAAATATGTTGAGAATTCCATTCTGTTTCCTCTTTAAAGTCTTCAGTGACGTCATATTAAATTGGACAGACGGCTCTAGTGGTTTTAATCAATCTTGAGACGGAGAATTGAACACAAGAGACGGACAAGTAACACCTACTATAAACTGCTCACTGATGAAATTGCAAACATCGATTAAACTTCCTAAAATCAAGAACATGGTGTTTGATCGTGGTTAATATTGTGTGATCACTTTGAGGGTGAGGTACATCCAAGTAGGTCACCATTGCCGTCGTCAGTACAACTAATTACCTGCATGAACAACGTCAGACTGGAAGCCGAGGTGGAGAGACTCGGCTGAATGCATCACAAGTAGTTCCTGTCTGCCTCGTCTGAGTAACATCACCAACTAGTACGACCCTTAATATATTATGTTTGTGCAATAACTTTTTATTTAATAACTATATATTTCCGAAAGTGCCATTCTATCGGCAGTGTTGGCTTAAGCGTAAAGCGCGAGACTCTGATTCGAAAGGTCTCGGCTTCGAAACCCGCCAACGGCAATCCTGACTGAGAGAGTTTCCCAAAGTTTTCTTCAGTCGTTAATTCAAATGCGAGAGATTGAGTCCTATTAAACAGCCCTCGGACATCCCTTCACAACTGCCCACTCGAAAATACCTAGTTAGACACCTGAAGAGGGGCATGCACTGCACCCTGGACAGGATCACAAGAGAAATGTAAAGTTATTATTTACTTCAGAAATTGATAAAGTCCGCCCCAACCGGGAATCGAACCACGGATCTCCCGCATTCCAGACAGGCGTCTTAACCACTAGACCATCAGGACGGGTACATTTTGAATTTTTGATCTCTGAATTGTAGTTGAATTATACATCTGAATGGATGGAACAGTACTGCAACGAATATCTGCTGCCTTTGAACTGACCACCAAACATTAATTATAATGTCATTACCTTTACGCAGGTGTGAGCGAGGGTTTATTTCTCGATTACACCTACGGGAGTGTTTCCCGAATAAACAAATCGAGAAATAAATTGAAAGGCCCATTCTCAATAAACATCGGTCGCTAAATTAGACTTGAACGACGCGATCCACAAACATCAACCAACTCTGAATTTCTAACCTCATACTGCCACAGAAGCTGTTACTTTATCTGCATTGATTCAATAAAGACTCCCTTATTTAATAAACGCTTGTGTTTATTGGAGGTCTAGGCCGTTAGACCAACTATTTATATTTTAGAGCTGACGATGAGCTATATCTGTTATTTTCTATCGGTCTCCTAGGCCTGTACGATGCTCAAGCATGATTGGTCCAGTCTTAAGTCCATCTTGTGACTTTGTCGCAATGTTTGGAGTTTGCATATAATTTGAAACCAAGTTAGGTCAACTTAAATTCACTACGTCAGAAGCTGGTGCTGATTGCTGAGAACGAAGCATTCCTTTAAAATAATAGGTCATTATTACATTTCATTTTTCAACTGTTTCGTGGGAAAACTGCCGGTGCAAAGCATTTCCCTCTTCAGGTGTCGCACTAGGTACGTAAGTTTTTCAGTTTGGACAATATTGTGAAGGAAACTCCGACATCGTTTAACAGGACTCGTCCTCTCGCATTCGCATTGACAGACTTAGGAAAACCTCGGACAAACTTTCAGTCAGGGTTTCCGGTAGTGGAAGTTCATATGTTACGGATTACTATGAGCCATTACTGTCGGTTAAGTTAAAATTAGCAAATGATATATGCGTTTGGTGGAGGCGCCGGGTAGAGCGAGAAAATTTTTAACTCCATAAGAATAGCATTGTTGGTGGAGGCGCCGGGTAGAGCGAGAAAATTTTTAACTCCATAAGAATAGCATTGTTGGTGGAGGCGCCGGGTCCGTGATTTTATTATTTCTACGTTGTACATCCAGTTTAATTACCGTTGTATACAAGCAATAGTCAATATGTGCTTATGATTGATTATATTTATACAAGGCCGCATCGCGAACGCTTTTTCTAGTCGCGTTGAAGGATGAGCTTTTTTGTAAGTTTTTTGTATGCGTGGGATCTCCTTAAGCTTTTTCAAGTCCAATTGCAAAATCATTTTTGTTAGATTAGAATATTTGTTATAATACCAATTAATAGATTGTAAAATAACTGTAGGCCCGAAATTTTGCTTTTTGAACGCATTGTAGGTGATTGTTGTCAAGATTCTATAGTTACTTATTAATTATTATACACCTCAACAAACTCATATTGAAAGCTTGATTTCTATGGATTTTGGCTAACTTTTTCATCTTTTTGTTTCAAAAGGCAATACATCACCAATGTCCATGTGAAATATAAATGTTGTAGTATCGCACCCGTTTGATCAGAATCGGCCGAAATATCACGAAAATATCGCATTAAAAATCGAAAAAATCGTAAAAGTACGATATTCATGAGAAATATTTCTTCGAGTATATCCAATGACATGGCAGGTCTTAGTTTAGAGATTTCGAAGGTCCCCTCCAATTTTCATCAAGATCGCTTAAGCCGTTTGCCCGGTAGAGCGCGAACAAACAAACGGACAGAGAGAAAAAAAACACCCGAGCTATTTTATTTTTTTTGGGTGGGGGGCGGTTAATAAAATTTAAGTCTTCGCTTCGCTCATCCAAAAATGAGATGTATAACAGCAGAAACAATTACAGTTTCTTTTTGCGTTATGTAGTGTTTGGAAAATTTAGTATCACCTAGATATTTAATGTACCGATTATCTTAATCAATAACAATCAAACATATAGGACTTAAACTAAGTGATTCGCATTTTCATTGCATAAAACGAAACATTTAAACATACACAACGATAACCGTGTTATGTATTTTGAAGCTGTGCAGTAAATTGCTTTCACTTTAGAAAGCCGAACGAAAAATAAAATATTATTCAAGTAGCAAAACCAGCATCTCTGTTGTACGATATTCCGATAATATAAACCAATCTGGAAAGCAGCTATAGTGTATAACCCATTGATATTCTACTTTTTACAATGGCTTTGGAATTTATGGACATTGGATACCGCTTAAACTGCCTACCTATTATATTGCGTAATAATAAAATGAGGCCGAATCCAAGTGAATTGTATGAAAATCGCCGTTGGGCATTTGAAGGGACACAATCGCCGTGGGCAGGGTGGGGTATAGGGGGGTAGGGGTGTACGTGCACGGACAGTCGATATCGGAATTCAGTGAAATTATTTTTAGTTGCCTTTGTTGGTAGATACGTGAGAGTTTTATCAAGTTCGTGCATGTCCGTGTGATTCCGGGCGACCCCGGCAACTCCCCAGCTGGCCATACACTCGGAAATCTATGTCTTCAGAAATGATACTGACGTTGCGGTACTAAACATTTCTCGTGTTTTCCGTAACTTTTTCTGATGTCTCGGGCAACATGATACTCTTGCGAAATACAAGGAGGTTTTTCGCTTTAATTCTCTTGCTGTTTGTTTCTGGTGAGACACAATTCCTAAAGGTGTTAAAACAGATTAAAGAGTTCACCGTCAGTTGGACACTTAAGAGTTAGCCGAGGGAAAATATATTATTGATGTAGAAATACTTGTGTACAGAAGACGCACGCAGACAAATGAGCGACATAAACTCAATAGTAAACATCACACATGTTAGTATGCAAACGCCACTTGAGCAAAAGTATTGTTCCAAAATGTGGTGATAAAATACATAAGATATACAATACTGTGGATATTCGATAAAGTGTTATAAGTCAAGTTCTTTTCTATAAAAAAAAAAAAATTAAGTCGATGAAAATCCTTGATCTTCAATTTATAATATTATAGATATCCAGTTTGTCCATTTCAATCTCTACAACACAGTGAGATTCGGTACAAGTCCAGTCTACTTGTTCACACTATTTTATATGAATGTTTTGGAAAAACGGTGCAACTTGACTTGTTCCGCTTAAACCATTTAACCTACGCGTCATTTGGAAAAGTGGAAAAATATATTTTTTTACTTCTTTAAGCTCTCCTGAAAAATTTCTTAAAGTTGACTTAAAACACTTTTCTGGATCACCACAGTCTAGTCGAAACAATGACAAAAGTGATAAATAAGGGCGAGCCATGCAAACCACGTGGCATGTGTCATACAAATACGTTCTAACGCTGGTTGTTTTTATTATTGTTATGCTATTAATGGTTTATTCATCACAAACTTTTAAAACTGGCCGAAGGAATTTTATTTTGAATATATTTGTGTAATGTATTTTTTTTTGCTCTTCGCTAGTTTTCTGAAATTTTTGTATTGTTTCACAAATCCACGTTTGAGGTAGCCCAAAAAGTGAAGTGCTGACAATCATGGATTCAGTCCTGAGAATAAACCTCAACAATTAAGTAATGTACGAAACAAATTTGTTTCAAGCCTGTAGGCCTACTGTATTGATAGCCTATTATTGAAGCGTCCAGATGCCTTTGTTTTAATGATTTATTACGGCTACAAACATGCACAAATAATATTGCAACAACGGCGGCCAATAAGTCTAAGATCCGACAACTAATACGGTTTGGTGCAAGGCTAGCCATGTTTACGACTAATAACGCATTTAATTATCAACCTGAATCGACCGAAATATTTGTACGAAATTGATTGGCAATAACGCAGATTCGAATGCGGTACGTTTATGCACAAACATGAGACGCAAATGATGCGTTAAGTTGGAAAGAACGTCAGCAACACTGAAAATAAACCTCGTTACTAACAAAAACAAAGTTCCTGTTTTCGATCTGAAGCGACTTCCAAACGCAACTATAATTTTTTCCACACCCGCACAAAAACTTTACGGCGTATGTTAGCGAGTGGATGGGTTCAACAAGTGACGTTTTCTCTCCTAAAAGTAATTACTATACTGCCAACCGATAGAAGGATGAGTTTTACGGAATTTTTAGTTACACATATCCCACCCCGATTGGCAAGCTAATTTGGCCCCCTCCTGCACTGCCCCGGCGGGGGTCGGGGTGGCAGATATCTGCTCGGTTAATTGGACATACGGTTTACTAATAAGGACTTGAACTTGTATTACATGACAGTGAGTTTACCACGCGTTCCTCGTGTTGTGTTTTCTGTAGATGAGTAACAAGTTCCGGGGTGCAACGGGATTGGAAGCAGATGAATTTTCGAGCTAAAATTAATTTGTGTTTGAGTGAGGAAGTGTGTGTGTGTGTGTGTGTGTGTGTGTGTGTGTGTGTGTGTGTGTGTGTGTGTGTGTGTGTGTGTGTGTGTGTGTGTGTGTGTGTGTGTGTGTGTGAGAGAGAGAGAGAGAGAGAGAGAGAGAGATTACGCACGTTGTTTGTGAAGCATAGAGGGGTTTGGGGGGGGAGGTAAAAGAGTATAACAGATGGAACTAAAAGTTGCTAGGAATAACACATATTTTTCTGATTGTTACTACAATGTAAACAAAAAAGGAGTAGTTTTATAAACTTTACTAAACACAATTACCCAGCAGGAATTGTTATGGCAGGTGTTATCATAGTAGAAAAATGTCTGTCACCATAAAAATGAGAACTACAATTTAACTGTAGGTTGTTTATTACAGATATTGAATATTTCTTGCACAAATAGGTTAGTCGTTGTTGTTGTTGTTGTTGTTGTTGTTGTTGTTGTTGTTGTTGTTGTTGTTGTTGTTGTTGTTGTTGTTGTTGTTGTTGTTGTTGTTGTAACTTCATACTGTTTTAGACGATGCATCGATAATGCGAGTATAAAGAATGAAAATTACAAAATATAATATATATAATTCCTCAAGAAAAGAACTTGGATAAGTTAATAATTTAAAACCTTTAAATGCTGCAAGTATTTCGAATATCTCCAACATATTATCCTACCGTACGAAATAGCTCGTTCTGAATTTAATACTTCCATATTAAATTCTATTTGAAAATCGTTAGACGTATTGGATTAAAGCATTGATGTTCTACAGCCTTTAAAGTAAATTCGAAAAGTTGCAAGTCTTTTAAGTGAGACCATTAAATGGAAATAACTTCAACCCCCTTATTCGATAGAAACGAGAGATAAAGAAAAAACAAATCTTTGTAAAGTTTTTAGAAATAATTTATATATTCTTTGTTGATAGACAATAAAAATAATTGTGATTTTGAACAAACTTTATTTAACTGAATTATTACTGTAATTGTTACAATGTAAAATGTTTCTGTTGTAATTATATTTTTTGATTAAATATTCGACTTTAAAATATATTTTGTGAACACGTCCATTGCAGTTGGAAAAGTTTTAAAATATCCAAATTCCTACTAACTCTTATTTTAATATTCAAAGTAGAATCAAAGAAACAATTTATAAAACTTCATGATGTGTCCTTCTGAAAATATGTCAAATGACCATATTCATAATTTCTGGAAATTTCTGGAACCCATCAAGAAATAAAATATACATTATTGTGTAGTTCATGTTGTAAATTTCGTCTTTTTATGGAGTCCATTTAATCAACGCAAAAAGCTTAGGTACACATAAATTCTTCCATCGACTATAACAACTAGATTCTGTTATAATCACCATCATAAACTAGCATAGAGGAGTGAGCAAAGTATAAAGTTTACTTGTAAATATTTAGTAAACTTAGTCTATAAGTATCGGCGGCGTAAGCCTATTACGAGCGTCTGAGTTCTGAGCCATGAAAGTACTTGCAATAGGTCTTAAGTTCAGGATATAGGGGGCAATTAAAAACTTATATCTATAAACTAGAAAGTAGATAATGGTTTTGTGAGAACGTTCTGGGAAATGAAAAATTCTTAAAGGGAAACTGTTAAAGTTCACAGCCTGGTTGGGGTTTGAAGATACGTGCTTGAGAAAGAAAATAGATTATGAAACATTTTGGCGGGTCACCGCTCGAGGCACGAAAAAAAACGAAGTTAATTAGGGATGAGATAAATAATTGGCCATAAATTTGTAATGGATATAACTTTTAATCCAGGATATAATAATTAAGATATATTGTAAACATAAGAGGATAGTTGCGTCAAGAGCGATTTCAGCTGTTTGGTGGAGGTGCCCGGTCCACGCGGACTACTAGAGACTATAGAGTCTATAAAATATGATTTTATCTGGATTAAAAATTAGTTATGTGACTGAATGGGTAGACTCAATAATATACATTTTTTAAAATTAAAAATCCACAAGCGCAAAAATTATCTTATTGTCAAATAATTGTATTTCTATTATTTATACCTAAGTAAATAAACAATGTATTAATAGAAATGCATATCAACAGTCTTCGTAACATTTAAGAAAAACACGGGTAGGTTTAGAGTATACACATGCTAGCGAAAAAAAGGTCAAGGAAATCGATTTAAATGAGTGTAAAATCAAAGACGATTTGAAGTGATCACTATTTATATGGTGTCGTTTTGTGGAAGTTGTCTAGTGTTATAAAACAAATATAAATTCAAGGATGATGCAATAACAATTTGAACGAAAAGCGATGTAGTTAGCAAAACAAGTGATGACCCTAAAAGAGCTTCGTATTGCTTGCTATAAAACTCCTCTAGTATAAATACAATACTATAAAGTCTGGACTACGGTCTTGTAAATTCTCGGTCTTATGAGGCCGAGAAGAATCGTGTATAAAATCTTATCGTTTACTTAAGCAATGAAACGGCAAAGTTCTAAGTTTTACGCGAGTAGCTAAACTTTAAAAAGTAATTTGCCTTAAAATCCTAGTAAGGATAAGTTTCTGGCTAGTGGGACTCGGCGGCTGTAATCTTGCTTCAATTGCTTCACATCACATCACACTCTTCGCTCCATGAAACATGCGCAAGAAATTAAATTACTCATGAAATATTCATTGCGTGGTACCAGTGTGAAAGTACGCTCGGTACTTTGGGGACGTTTTCACCATCGCAATTACCTTATCTGTGAGAACACTTTCAAGCTGTTTTCACATTGCCGAGTGGCGACGATTTGATAATTCTTCGCGCGGTGGGGGTAAAGCAGCCGTTTGCTTTGTCGACGAAAGGGAAAACGGTTTAATTCAAAAGCCAAAGAACGTGGAAATTGTCAAGATCAAATATATTTAGATTGAAATATACTTCGTTCAGACTTGTAAACGAATGTCTACTTGGTTAGTACATTTTTCTTTCGCCAGGGATGTATTATAGTTTTTCTTGATTCAAGACCAAATTAAAACTTTTGTAATCGAAAACAGTATTAACATTTCTCGATTTGGTTAATCGGGAAACACTCCTGTAGGTTTAACTGTTAATATTTAATACAACCATAGTTTTTTTTTTAAAGTTTGTAACTAGTGAATGTGTATTAAATATTAGTAGAACCATGTGTGTGATCGCAGTAATAAATGACGTAGAGTTATATTTGACTGTTTTCAATACTGGAGACTCATCGCTGTTATGCTGACAAGCCACTAACAAGTTCCATCGATATTATAATTAAACATTTACACTCCCATCGTACTTGTTTCCAAACAACTTTTGGCGCAGCGCAGATAATTTATAAATCATCCTAAAAGCTACTTTAATCCTCGACAGTCATTATTAATGAATTAGAACCGCGCAAATGGTACCAACTTGGCAACAATGTGGAGGAGAACAATGGATACCACTTTCTAGTAATTAATTTCTTACTGTGATTTTGGACGCTATGAATAAACCCCGTAAACTAAAACTACTACAAATGATAAATGTCAGCGTTTTGCACGGTCGACGTCTGTCTCGTTGTTGACAATATTAAATATCGTTTTATTTGAGCACAAAGATTAAATTCCCCGCTGGCCACTTACGTTTCAACGCTGTGAATGCAGACACAATGCAAAGATCATCAGTTCTAGCCGAGAACGTCACGGATTTCACCTTCATGGCAAGTTCTAGTTTTGATAATATAATGAGACTGTTTACAATTGTTGACAATCACAAAGCCTGGTAACGTTTCAGTCATTAGAAGAAGAATTACGAAGAACTTGACGTGGAGTAATTGTTAATGTATTCATTTGTAAAATCGATTTTATAAATAAATAGGAGACGTTAAAAATATATTATTAAGTTAATACGTCCAATATTTAAAATATCATAAACCAAAGTTTAAATTCGAAAAATATAAGTAGCGTTCCTTAAACTTTGAAAGATATTTCGATCGTGTTGAGATTATAGTCCTAGATGGTAATAATCTACATAAGGTTTTGTCACAAAAATGTTGTGTATATATATAGCTTTATTTGTCGATTATAAAAGTAGTTTTTTCAAGATGTAATTGAATAACAATAACGATTTATGCACATAGCATAATAATAGTTATAACATGGCACTAGATGAAAAACGGATGTTTTAATCAAAATATTTGGCTTAATAGTCTAGCGCAAAAACATTACGTTTTAAAAGTAAATTGAGGTTGATTTATTTGGATTTTTATTGCTAAGATAAACTATAATTCCAACTCGCATATTGATGAGACGCAGTTATGACCAGACATACAATAAATCAAACCAGAACCTTACAGTTTTAACGACAATGAGCTGAGAATATTGGCAATAACTCATATCGAAGCCATTTCAAAGCAAAGCGACGAAATATCTCACCGAATTAGCCTCATTCGTGCATCCAATAACCCATAATAATAGTGGCATCGCCCGATAAGCGATCAGCTTTCTATGCAGATTCTGATGGACCGTGCAGTTAAACCGTCCATAAAGGAACTGTGTACTTTTATTGACATTGTCAGAGAAAGAACGCTTACAAATTGCTTGATTGGAATTAACTGTCGTGTCGTCAATGAATGCTCCAACCGTAAAACATTTTGATTCCTATAAAGTATTTCAAGTTTGAATTGTACATTTCAAATTATTGTACTTTGATTACAATTTCGATTTCATTTGATTGAGATGTTTAACAACACATTGGTAATAATTTAAGTAAGTTTTTTCCCACTTCCCTCAGTTTTCATCATACCGAAATATTATGAGTCAGCCGTAGTTGTTCATACGCTTGGATTAAAAAAAGGTTTCTTGTTATTTTTCCTTCTAATTTTAACGTTCAAAACGAAAATAGTCACGTGATGAAAAATAACAATTAATTAATCTTCACGTATCACTCAATTACCAAAGTAAATGTAATTGTTTTCAAAATATAATATACTATGCCCAACGATCATCATCATTCTTTTGACCCCTTGTGCCAACACAGCTTTACCTTCGTAGTACAATCATAAAAACAACTCCCGGGGGGTGTGGGGGTGGAGGGGTTGCCACACCCCCCCACCGTACTCCCCATCACATGTTAAACCTGGCCGAATTCCTCCAACCCAACGCAAAGCACTCGGATAAACAACCCACCCAACCGAAGATACTCCTTCTCAGCACTCACGTATGTTGTGCTACACACACCGCCACCCTGATGAACAATTACGACTCGAGTTCACGCATCTCACGCACATTCACGCATTAAAAACACGTTAATTCTTTTCTATGGACAAGGTAACGCTCATGTGTAATGGGCATGCAGAAGAGAAATTGTCAAAACTGTTGGGGCTTTCGAAATATAGTTTTACGTCTACCATTCCATCTTTAAGAACAATTTCTAATATCTCATTCTAGGATATAACACACTTGGTGCCATCTTTTATTCTATAGAGGGTCTATATTATCTCTTATTTAATTCTTTTAGCAGCGCGGCTTCAATTATGGTTATGGAGATTGAAGTATTTCAACAAATTTGAAGCAAACAACATGCAAAAGCAAATTTAAAACAAATTAATTACGAAATTGTGTTTCTTTGAAGGATTTTTGCGTCTTTGATCTAGCTGTATTTATTTCGCTGGTGGTGATAATTTGTACGGGGATATGTTCATCATTATCACCATCATCTGTGGTTTGATAAACGTGATTCTTTGAGCTTCAGAAGAAAATACCTTTCAAATACGTTAGTTTGGTTCTCAATGTTGCATCGTGTTCTAGTTTCCTAATTGTTGGTCGAAGAACAATCAAGATACAACACTTTAGTATGTGTGAGACTCACGTGAGCGGACCTGTCAGGGACCCAGCCTCGACCTCCTGTACTCGCTCTCTAGTTGCGTTGAATAGTCGCCTGTAAACAAGAAAATACAATAACATTAGTCAACAAAATAATAAAAACCTAGGCTGGAACAACCTTAGACAAAGATGTTGTCCCTAAATATTTATTAGTTCATCAACAATCATCGTCACCAATAAATGTTTTTCCTCAATAGAAACACGTAAATTATTAATTCTTAATTCAGTCAATATTTACAACAATCAAATTTCTTTACATGGAAGTGTAAATGTTACGTATTTTTATCGCATCCATTAACTAATTCAAAATTATAAACATTCGACCCTAGAAAAAAATTGGCCTTCACGAACTCTATGCATAGTTGCGTTGATGGGTGCTCCAGAGTTATTACACTATTGAGTTGTGCCTTTATACTAAACTTTTTCTTTTCTTTGGTAGTATACGTAATACGAGCAGTACCACCTTTTGTCCGATAGATAGCGAAGAAACACAATCGAAAACAAAAGGATAAGAGAGCAAACTCCCGAGTAGGTTTAATATATAGAAATATATACCAAGGAAAGACCCCCTATTTTAAAGTAAGTGCGATGGTTGTTAGTTATTCGGTAGATCAACATTTCAAAACAAATGCCCATGATAAATTTACGTGAATGTAGACTGGACCGTAAACCACCGGATGTTATTTGTAATTCCGTACGTGGAAAGTTGAAAGGTGAAGGGTCGAGTAATTAACTTATTAAAAGTTGCCCGACCAAAGGGCGTATGCGAGAAATATTCAAAACAATAAAGCGTAAATATTTCATTTCATTAACGAAGCAGCCACCTCTTCAGAGAGTTGGAAACATAGGCTTTGTTGTAGGGTGACTGAGTCAAGGGGTGTCAGAAAACCTCCACTGATAAAATGATTGGTCGTAAGAGCATAAAACACATTGGGGGGGGGGGGGGGGGAGGCTAAACGAAAGGGGTTATGCCTGAAATTTGTCAGTGAATCAAGCAAAAGAGTTTTGAAGTGTATTCAATATTAAAAACGTATGTTTACTTACAATTTGGTAAAATTAATATTTCATATTATCGTGGCTGAAGAAGTAGGGTGATGTGCGTTATTGGGGGAGGGGGGGGGATGAAAGTTGACGTGGAACTCGTACATGATCAAGGAAGGAAGGAAGACTCTGATGGGTCTTAAAGGTAGAGACTAATATGTCCTAGCTTGTGTGGGTGTGCTCGTTTCTAACAATAACATGAAGTCCAAGTGAAATGACATGAAAAACAATACACTCTTGCCAAAGTTTCGTTTAATAATTAAAATTTGTAATTAGTTTCAGTTTTGTTAAGTTTACCGTGTGCGAGAAAAGATCCGAATCTAGCAAACAGCTAATTCAATTGTTATTGTTTCAAAACTAGCATTTACGATCTACCCATAAACAATGTTATAGTAAATAGTGTAATAATAAATCGTAAATCTGCAGCCAATGCTGTTGCCCCTATACGCAGAATACCACTCAATCGCAAAATAAATTTGTATCCGAAATTAAAACTAAACAAAACTCCTAAAGAAATCACAACATTTTTATGGATTTAGCTTTGAAGTCGAAATCTGTTAAAATGTTTTGATTTTTCGTCTAGATAAACAATATAACTCGTTGATAATCGACGACTAGCCGCCTAGCTATAAGAACTAATTAGCTACCGTATATAGTAGGTCAAGTATTTGTATTTATTTTATTTCCATTGACAGTTACAAAGTACTCATATGGCTATTATCAAAATATTTAAACACTTTTTAAAAAGAAACAAAAACGAAGCGAAGAATATAATAACAGACAGATCTAGTACAATAAAATGTAACTACCTAAGAATAAGTTACAATCTAAGATAGTACTAAAAGGAACAGAAAATATAGCTTCAAGATAAATATTAAAAGCACTTAGAATCGCATGACATCATGATGACGGTACAACACAGTGCGTCGTATGTGAGTAGTAGCTATCACACAATTCTCTTGTAGAGAGAATTTGAATTTAATACAAAAAGTGTACGCCCTCCTCATAAGGAAACTATTTTTTATAAACTCGTTTAATTAAGAGCGTTTTCAATTTGCGGCGTGCCTCACTTTAATTATTTTAACACTGTTTTATGGTGAAGTGTGATAAAAGTATCATGCACGAGTGGACCTATTTAGCCTCACACCCCAGTTCATGCACAAACTGATAGCAATCACGCGCACACGCACACGCACACGCACAATCACACGCACACACCTTATTAAATAACGCAAACAGAACGGCCATGTTAAGTTAATTAAGGTGTTAAGTAAACAATTCATGTTAATGAATTAATTTGCAGCCATCCGAGGTAATTAAATTGAGCACAGGTCAGCATTATTATGCAGCATGAGAAAGATATACAGTCGACGCCATAGTTGTGTCATCCATGGAATATAGTGAGAGATGTTTCAAGGGAAAGAAACGTGGTTTAATCTTTTGAACTGGTTTGGGTTATGTGTCCGTGAAACACAATATTGTCTTACGTAATGACTCAATTTTCTTGTCCTTGTTTCGGATAACAAGGAGGGTTCACAGTAAACTTTAATGTCCTACAATTTTCGATCATCAAAAGTTATTGTTGACGAGCCAAAACGTACAACAATCTTTTATCATTGAATGGGTCTAATTTAGATTTGCACAATAGTAACATCCATCACTTTCGAAAACAACTTAAAGAAATATTATAATCAACTTCACTAATGTCTATAGTCGCTCGTGCTTTCACATACAATTCATATTTCCACTTTACACACTCACACAATCATTCACTCAATCATACATACATTCATCATCTCACACACACATACATTCCTGTTTATATTATTTTTATAGTCATTTTTATGTAACTAATTTTACATTGTATTGTTGCGTTATATTTATATTGTTATAGTTTGGTGAATTACACTTGTGGGACATTTGTCCTGTTGTAATGTGGCCACAAATAAAATAAAAAATAAAAAATTACAACATTTGACGATTTCATAATATCCAAAATCGCAAAAAAAACTTTTACTAACTTTTTCTTAAGTTCCATGTTTATAATCATGACATCTTTGCAAAGTTTCATACAATTTTGATGACAAGTGGCAGCACAGAATGGTCACACATACACACATAGGCGTACGAGACAATAATGAAATACCTATAGTGATGCGATCACCACATTACAGGCTTATTAGCCACACATCGGCAACCAGAGTAAAGATGGTGCTAGCCCCAAGACACAGAAGGAACTCGAACAATACTGCGCATAAACTGGATGCTTCGCGGCGTTTTAACGGTACTTGAGTAAATTAAATTAGCCCATAGCATTTGACTCTGAAATGCTTCAGTTTATGGTTAGTACGCCACAGCTTTGCCATTATCTACCAGGGCCATTCCAATCTTTACACACATTTATTCGTTCCTTGAGAAGATGTGGGATTGAAGCAATAAAATCTAAAGCAACTAGCTGAACTGCGTATAGCATTAGGTTAATTCACTGGAACTTGAATGTTAGTTTAATCGGGAATTCAGTGGCATAAACGTTGGGTGTTTTGTAAACCAAGGAAATCGTTTTCTCCGTCCTCCGTCTGTGCGTGTGTCCCGTCTCACGATAAAAACCGAACATGACCTCCGAGATACGTTTGTTTTTGTCGACAGGATGCTAGAAAATGTGTTTGGTGACCCTGTGTTTCACCTCCCTCCCCTATCTTTATACTCGGCACCTCTAGCAAGATAACGAACGTGGAATAATATCGGAGCTTCGTGTCCTGTTTTGGGTACGTTAGAACCAGTGGTTCCATGAGCATGTCTGCATGAGTCACTGGCGATGACTCTGCCACACGCCCCATAACCCATTCCGTTTAGCTCGTTTCAAAGACGAAGTTATCCCGTTTTCATACAATCAAGAAGTAAATAAACTAAGGAAAGAACAAGAAATAAATAGAGTCATGCCAAATAAATCTACATTTGTTTGGAACAAGCCCTTACCGTTCTCGGAGGAAGGTCAGCATTTTTCTAAAGGCTTCATAGTAAGTGGATACCAAGGTGAATAAAAGGGTTAAGAATTATATCAGCATTTGATCTTAAGAGAAACTTTGAGACAAAACCGTTAGCCAGAAATTCCATCAGCACAATTTGAACTGGGGGCCTACCCGCATGAATTATGTGCAAAATATTGAGCCATGTTGTAACAAGTTGCACACAATGAATGCTACGGTTAGATCGCGCAGGTCAAGGACTTGATAATCTATGTATTTCTATAATCATCCGTGAACTTCAACTGTTTAACGTCGCTTTGAATAAAATAGACTAGCATATAGTCAAATCCAAGTTAGTGTTGGCTCAAGTGCTAAGCGCGCGACTCTGATTCGGGAGGTCCCGGGTTGGAATCCCGTCGAGATCGGCAATCCTGACTAAAGGTTTTCTCCAAGAGTTTTCTCACTCAAATGAGCGAATTCAAGTGATTGAGTCCCCTTAAATAGCCCTCGGACATCCCTTCACAATTGACCAGTTAAATCTGATGGGTATACCCTACGCGCGCGCGGTATTCCTACAAAACAATTAACTAATTTATCCAAGTTTGATATCTAGGTTGTTGAAGTTTGTGGCGATGACCAGTGTGGTTTTAATATTTATGTGTCGAGGAGTGAGAGAGAAGGAGATAACACTGAGGAAGTATGAATAAGCTGCTCTAGACTTTGTCGTGTTAGGTGAAACGTGTGCTCGAGCCTGGCTCAGAGAGCTAATTGAGATAAACTTATACACGACGCTCGGTTGAGCTACATTTCAATACGAACGTAAACACAAACAGTGTTCAACTACACCTGCCGAGGTTGGATAGGTCTTCAATAGAAAGTACTGCACGAAATTAATTAATTACAGCTCTACTTGACGAGTTAAATTGGCTTCTGTGTTCAAGTCGCGAGTTGTACGAAGTACTTGGGTATCACACCCCGCGACTGTCGAGCTACTTAGTGTTTTATGCAAGGTTATACACCCCTGATACTCTTGTTTGTGTTGGGTGAGCACAATACAGACTTGTTGAGGATAAACACCGTTCGTAATTATTTATTTTAACGAAATAATTGGATAGATGATTGTTCAAAGTAGTAAAATTCAGAGTATATTTATTTCGAGTGGACTTTCTTATAATAAGGGTTAAGAAACTAATTATACTGAGTATTTTCAATTAATATGTTCCGGTCAATTTGGAAGCTTGGTCGTAGGGCTCGAAGCCTCTCCTCTGGTATTTATAAAGTGCTTAATGCGAATACTTAAAAGCCAATTAATCTACAAATTTGTAACCTTTTAAATAATTCTTCCTTTCATGTTTGTTTCATACAAAATAAAGCCACAGAGGTAACTCTAAATAATTATTCTTTCATATACCACAATTTTGAATTGTAATACACATGCAGAGTAAATATATTGTTGTGATGTTTTACATAATGATTTGTGATTCATATTTGAAATCACAACACTTAGTAGCAATCGTTTTAGTAGTACAACACCACAAAATGTTTTTTTAAATACGTTAAGTAAATGACCATAGTGAATTTTCTATAGCTAGACTTCCTGGCTCTTTCTCAAACATAGGCTTCATAGTAAATAAGTTTTCTTAGATTATCAATAGACACCACAATAATCCAACGATTAAAATGCATAAACCTGAGTGCCTCTGATGTTGGTATAACGTTCCGTCATGTGTAATGAGGAGCAATATCTTAGTACTCTATAATTGTTTTATATCTCTTACATGATCTGAAAACTACAAACTAAACAAACCTGTGAAAAGTTTTAAAGTTCGTGAAATGGTTAAAGATCACAATATACTAAATAAGAGTCCGAGTTTTATTTAAAAGACACATCGCTTATTGTAGGCCTACAATATTAACTCATCAACAATACTCTGCAGTGTGCAGTGATTGCGCTACAGCTTATAACCTTCCCTTTCGCATATTTGTTAGCTTAGAATCGTTCGCACTATTTTATTCCAAAATGTAAATTACAATAACGTTTCTATTAAAATCAGTTTGTAACATCATCATGTCTTTATTATCCCCGATATTCTGGAGTTTAATTTGTTTTGTGTTCTGGGCCTGGTCCACGGGCAATGTAATATTTATGTGTCTAGATGCCCACTATCGCACTGCGCGCAATGGCCTGTGGTAATGGATAAAAAGCGTTAAAGTTTGCACATAAACGAGATGCTTTGTATTCCATTTTCTACTCTTGTATTAATTGGACGTTATTCTGTTTCAGATAGCAGAGAATTTTCCAACTAGTTATTTCTTTCGAGTTGAAACCAGCCATGCTGTTGGTGGATCTGGATTTTGGGACAAAATAAATTGGTATTAAATATGGTAAAGTAGAATATATTTCTGTATTTTTCTTTCTAAAATTATTATAAATTATAATTATTGTAAAAAAAAAAAAAATAAAGTAATTGAAACATCTCTAAGCTTATTTTTGGTATATAATGTTCCAACCTGAAATACTTTACGTTTATCGACAGTGTTGGCCCGAACGTTAAGCGCGCGACTCTGATTCGGAAGGTCCCGGATTCAAATCCCGTCGAGACCGGCAATCCTGACCGAGGTTTTCCAATGCAAGGGATTGAGCGCCTAGCCCTCGGACTTCCCTTCACAATTGTCCTATCCGCAACACACCTAGATAGACACCTGAAGAGGGGTATGATTGCACCATGGGGAGACTTCCTGCAAACAATTATTGTTAAATTATAAATGCTTTACGTTCATGTTTTTGTCGATGTAGTGAGAAGTTTCTTGCCGCTATAAGATAGATCCCCTCTCTCGTTGTCGCAAGGTCTGTAGAAATATCCCTACTAAACCACAATCGCCCCCGATTATTCTTGCGAGGCCTGCGACTGACGTGAGAATACTGCTCAAGTCCAGTCCTGTCTGGTTGATAGTGGAAGCTGACCGATACTCACAAACATCCGCCCAACAACTCGGCAACAATTTAATTAAGCACAGATGGTAAACCTGCCACAAGCGAACAGCTGGCTCTGCGCGGACGCCGACAACGTCTTGAGTAAGTTTTACCGTGCAAGTTGGTACACTCTATAAACTGTCAAAACTGACTGAGGAGACATGATGGGTGTCAAAGTTCAAAACTTACTGGCATTTAACAATCATCTTGGTTACGTTTATAACATTTACAATATAATATTAGGTAATGTGATCGGAAGGAAACACAACATTTTTGTGGATAAAATCGAATTTTAATTTCCAGCAGTGAAACTTTAGCAAAATCCATAGTTTACAATTAATTTTTAATGTTTTGGGCACAAGTGTATTCAACAATTAAAGTTTGCCTATTATGTGAGGTTAGATTTAAATGCATTTCCATGATTACAAATAAAATGTAATGTTAAAATCTCTTGTGGCATCCTAAATAAAATTTAAACACCGACTTAAATAACAAAACATGCTTTAAAATAAAAACGCTAAGTGTTTTGCCACAGTTGTGTGGATGAGTATTGGGTTCAATTGATCCATGTTATGCGGATTTCTCTGTTGACTGTGTAAAAAATTATACAAGTTAAGATTTAACGTAAATAAATTAAATTAGATAAAAATTTAAAAGTTTAAGTTTGTGAATTATTTTGTGAATTGACCCCGTCTATGAATTTTAAAACACTGAAAAAAGAAAAAATCTGAGAGTTAAAGAGAAATGTAATTTTTGATCCCAATATTTCACACGAACGATTAATTATAAATTAGCGTTCGTTATAAAACGGGTTTACTAATAATTGTATGTTTGATGAAGAGATTGTTTAATTAAAAATAAAATTCCCACAAAAGTTTTGATTTTCGGCCTTGTTCAAGTAAAATTTTTATGCTTGCGCGCTCGGATTCACACGGATATCTTCAAAAATAATCACTCGGTTGCTAGTGAAACAATCTGACACTTATTGAAGCATGAGTTTACAGCAAAATAAAGTTCAAACGAAGATTCAAATCGCAAAATTGCGATTCATGCAGAAATAATTTTTTTATATTGAGTAAAACAAGTGGAGTTCTTAAGTTCAAGAGATTTCGAAGGCCATAAAATTTCACCAACGAGATCGTAGCGACGTGCGACAAACACAAATACAGAAAAAGAAGGAAAGAGGAAAAAAAAAAAAAAACATCCGGATTTTTCCAGTAGTGAAAGGATCTTCGTCGCCGCTGCTCGCTACGTCATCCATAAACGAATGGTTGGTTTCACAGTGTGACATATACTAAATTCAAATCTGCATAGCTTATCTTGACCTCGGTATAACGATTAACTTATATTAAACATAATAGATAAAGAATTGAAGAAGCAAAAAACTATTTTCTAAAGGGTGTAGGAATGGAATATCTTGTGAAGACGTCCTCGCGTCTTATGGTGATGTTCTGAAATATGCATGCGAACAAGCTAGATAACAGCAGAGAGACACGCGTCTTGCTTACTTAACCATCATGACTTTGCAACGAGATCTATAATAGCGCGGTCGTTATAAGAGCAGGTTCTCTATTGTCATTGTGAGAGATTCTAATAATACTAGATCCTTCATCATTCACGGTTCAAGTTTCTCTTTTCGCGGCTGTTTCTAGCGACAATGTTACTTGGTGTCGCGCGCGGGATAACGAGACAGTGGCTGTCACAGATGTAATCACCTCGGCCTTGCTCACACCTCGGGGAACGACCTGACCCGTACTTACCCTTGAACATGGAGTTTATACGCACTTATATAAAGTCTAGACGACGCAACTGGAGTTTTGAAATCGCAACTAATCTGTGATCAGTTTGCAGACATTTACTTTTATAAGTATATACAATGAGTATAATGACTTTGAAGTAAGGAGTCTTTAAGATAAACAAAAGATAACAAGATTTGAACAAAAGAATGAAGATAATAAGGTAGGCGTTTCGAATTTTCTTCTGCTAATGGTGATATTTACTTTATTATGTTCCTGGATTTTTGTTCTCCTCATATTTGTTCCAGGTTTTTCTTTTTTTGTTCCCCTTAACTTCTTAATACATAACTTGTTTTTATTATTTTTTAAAATGTTTTTCGATTTAATTCTTTTTTATTTAGGTAATTCAATTTTGATTTATATAATATCATATTTTGTAAACGAATTTTCAATATCGCATTGTAGATGTTGTCATATTGTATATTGTCGATGTCATTTTATTATTTTTTTTAAATTAGTTTACATTTATGTTATATTAGTATAGTTTATTGTTTAATTTTGACATTTAGTATAACTGACTTGATAAGAAGTTAAAAATGTTGGACTTTAGTGGACTTTTACGGATATAATATGCACACATTATTTTTCTCGTAATCCGCGTGGATTTATTGTATTAATTATTTATTGTATTATGATTGTTTCGGGCAGTTTTCCCCGACAAATTTGTAATATGTACATCCACAACGGGCTTTATTGCTATACTCGACATTTAGATGGAGGTGTTGTAAGTCTTCTATCTCACATGTATTCGATTGCGCCAACCGAGACGAATATAGAAGGTTCTACAAAGACACCCATGGCGGGTGCCATACCTGCTACTCACTGTAGTTCACAGGCTCTATGCGGCTGCTTCTGGTGCAGTGAACTAGATAGGCCTACACTGTATGTAAACATTCACTGCCTAGGTCTAGTGAGTTTTCAGTGAGCTAGCGAGGCATTCAACGCGATGTGATGGCTCGAGTTCAATAGCACTACTATCGCTCGTTTCAGAAATACTTTGTATGGCACAAGATGCGATGTTGTTGAAGAAAGAACATACGAGGATTATAGTGCACAGAAATGTCAAACGATAAAACGACAACAAGAGAAAGAAAACATTTTCCCTCTGTTACTAGACCCCCTCTAGTCTCTGCCATCTCCTCGGCCAACACTTGGTATTCCTAAGTGATTTGTATACACAAACTTTACAGCTCTCCCTAAGTAAATGAGGTTATACTTTTACAAGTCAAGTTCAGGCCCATAAATCTCTTTCCTTAGTATCAATTAAAAAGTGTAATTATTCAAAGAAAACAAAACGATATTTGTCTAGTTGCATTTTTAAGCAGTTCATGGAGGGCTGTAGCATAAATCTTTCCAAGTTTTAGTATTTCTGTGTGTCTGAGGGAGGGGGGGGGGGGGGGTGAGAACATTAAACGGAGCCGCCTTAATGAGGCTAGTTGGAAGTAGGAGACGGTCTGTGGATGGCGAGGACGTGATTCCTCCGCGCACTGACCAACAACATACTGCCGAACATGAGCGTTACAAGGACAATTCACAGTCGGGCATAACAGCAGTGTGATCGACTGCACGAGTTCGAACAACATCACGAGCAGATTAGGTACACTCAGACACAACAAGGTGTAAAACTCAAGTCAATAGTAATCAGTATTTATTAAGATAGGGTAGGATGTAAACCTAAGCTCGAGAACAAACAATGCTCTTAGTAGATGGATCTATACAATTTAAAGATTTCGTAGCTCAATGAGTGTATGCACACCATTAGGTTGCGTGGAACGAGGCAGACTATTGTGCACGACACGGCTTACGATTTGCTGCATTCATTTTTTTTTAAACTAGGAAAACGCTTAAGTCCCGCCGCGTTGATGGATGAGCGTTTTTGTAAGTTTTAGTTTGCGTGGACCACTTTTCTTTGCAAGTGCTTTGTGATGCACAGCAGTTTGTTGTCAAGTTTCCAAAATATTATCTTTAAAGTCATTCAGGCCCATAAACTTTTCCTTAGTATCATTAAAAGTTAAATTTTCAAAGATACTAAACGATATTTCAGTTGCATTTTTAGCATTTATGAGGCTGTGCTAAATCTCCAAGTTCAGTATCTATCCTGAGAGGGGGTGGGGGTGAGAAATTAAACGGAGCCGCCTAATGAGGCTAGTTGCAAGTAGGAGACGGTCTGGGAATGCGAGGACGTATTCCGCGACTAACAATACGCCAGAAACATCGTAGTACAAGGACATTACAGTCGGCATAAACGGTTTTCGACTGCACGAGTGAAACAAAATACGAGCAGTTAGGAACATCAGACACAACAAGGTTGAAATTAAGTCAATGTATCAATTTATTAAATAGCGTAGGATGTAAACAGCCGTTAGACCGAAACAATGCGACTATAAGAGATCTATACAAAATAAAAGATTTCGTAGCTCAAAGAGTGTGAGCAACATTTAGGTTGCGTGGAACGAGGCAAATTGGACGTTACGCTTACGCTATTCGCAATTCATATTTTTACATAAGAATCATTAATGCATAACACATAATATAATGTCAATCTATATATAAGTGACAAATGATGGTAGTGAGGAGTAGGGCAAGACCCATGCCACATGGCATGCATCTCACTTGGAACAACATAGCCTTCGCGAGTCCGGTACAATTCAAACTTGAATGTGAATCTCGACTCATTTCCGATGTTATGAGCAAGATATGAAAAGAGTTTGCGATTATAAAGACACCAATCATCGGCATTAACAGATTTATTCTTGAGGAAATCCTTGAGTGAACAGGCAGAATAAGTCGTTGAACAGTTATTGAGGGATACGATCACTTAGATCATCGCAAAACGCCACATTTTGTACGTCTAGGCTTTAACATGAGTACATATCGGTAAATATGTAAGGAAAATCCTATTCTTACTTTAGACTTGCACCAAGTTACTCTAACGCACAACTCTAACGAACACTTTGCAAGGAGTTATTTACAATTTACATATTGAGTACTTATTACACATCCCTCACTCCCCTTGAAAGTAATGATATTTTGTTTCTTTACACTTTTAGTACGCACGAGAGGATTACTTAGTAAATATTCGTGTACGCATGTTTTCTATCTGAGTATATTTAATTGACGAATTTACATCTTAATATTATTACCATAAATTTAAGGGTAAGTTCAAAAGGAAAATAATTACGAGTTTAAATAGTTAAGACCATTTTTAAAGATCTACAATGGCGTAACAGATAATATGTTAATTTTAAATGAAAAAAAAAACTGGCCGGTATTTCTTTATATTACCTGACCTTCAGCATGTATGTAACTTATGCGTGTTTAAAGACCTCGATCCCCGGATTTTGCCACAAAATGCTCATGTATAGATTTTTTAACTCTAATCAAAGGCTATTAATGGTCAACATTCAAATTACGCATCTAAATTTTTAAATTAGAGTATTGGCATAGACAACGCGGTAATAGGCGGAGTGAATGGGATCGCACTTTTGTCATTACTTGACTTATCCAGTCTCAAAATAGATCTGTATGATGATCTGGGGCAGTGTGACTTTAGTAGTGTTAGGAGTAAAACATGTTGTCACTTTGAAGTAGGTGAATGTTGAAGCATAATTAATTTATTAACTCTGGAATATAATTTGGAGCTAGATATAAACGTATTTCACGTATTACGCTCGTTGAGTGAGGAGGGCTCACAAGAAAACAAAGACTAGTTCACAACATCACTAATATCCTCACTAGTTTTCAAATGAACTGTAGTTAAATCTTTTATGAACCGTCTGCAACGCCCATAAAAGAATTATAGCGTGTGGACTAATTTGCAAACATTTTACGTTCGTATAGTGGAGGGCATAAACGATGAACTTCGCAGCTTGCGAAACAGAATATGAGAGAGCGACTTTATGAAATAAGTCTACTGTTTTGAAGGAATTAAAAATAACAGGAAAGATTCGATGTTATTTCAGGTCACTTGTATATTAAACATTTCATTCGAGTATTAACGTTTCGTACTTATGATTTATAAATAAAAGTTAGTGTGGCGAGTTGGGCTGAATTTTATCAAAATAATACAACAATATATTTAAACGTTTCAAAATGCATGGCTGTCAAACAATGGTATAAATTGTATAGTTCGTTAAAATATCTTTTTTTCGATTTCCTGATTCAAACATGAATTGAACACAGGGTGAAATGTTTTTGATTTGTTTTTTAAATGGCATTAGTTAAGTTATATAACTAATTCATTTTAAACCATTTAAATTAATTAAAACCGCAGATTATTTTATATTTGTTTATAAACTAGCATATAAACAAATAGTTCATATAGTTTATCCAGGATAATAGACGAAACGTAGTAAAAAAGATCAACTTGCTATAAACATTATACTTAAGTTAGTTTCACAGCTACGCGGTAAAGAATATAAAAGCATAATAATGCCCCCAACGCAGTTTGGAATTCTTCAGTACAGCGGAGTCACGCCAGTTGAGTTTATGAAAGCACTCCGTAGCTATTCTACAAAGTTAATTCGTCCGTATTCTAGGTGAATGATACGACTGTACATACCATTACCTCCGCGCCCTGCCCTGCAAACTTGACAACATCCGAAGATTTACATCCTGAATTAATAAATTCACTTTCCCACTTTTATCTCCGAGCACCTCTTTAATATTCTTCCCGGTAGAAAAAATAGTTAAAAATATACTAAAACCGACGTGTTTATCGTGGCTTAGAAAATACTCTAGCCGAGAAAAGGCTTAGGGAGCTTAATGGGCAAATGTTACACATGCCAGGAGTTTACATGCTACAACATAGCTCAACTCAAACGTGAAATAACCTGTCAAACGTAGTAAACCTCTAATCAAAAATGTTGTATTTTTACACAGCTGTTACTAAAAAATAACTTTAATATTTCCCATCAACATTACTTTCATTTACAAAAATAAACCTCTACAAACATGTCAAGGTGTGGGACACGAATTTCGCTGGCGAGCATAAGGTATGAACTCACGTATTTATTGTAACTGATAAGCAATTTTGCACAAATAAACACGTCTTACACTTGTATTTATTGTTCATATACCGCCTTACTTTTATATTTGTATTTTACTACGTTTTCTAACAGACTTAAGAGTGTTTTTCTGGTGGTATTTACATTCGAAGAAAATTCCCCGGAGTGAGTTTCAAGCATAAAAAAAGAACAACGGAGACAAAGAGAAATATAGTTTTAGTGCAGATAAAAAAGTTGCATTTTGAAACAAAAAATAATAATGCGATTAATAATAGAAGGGAAGGTACTTGGAAAATATAAATAATCTGTATTTCTGACAGTTGAACAAGGAATATTTCTAAGCGAGGATTGTTAATTACAGTAAGAGAACTTTAGTTTTACTTATTTGTCAAGATATTAAAATACCTTCTTGGTTTTATTAGTTTAGTCTTTGGTGGCAAGAGTTTGCACCGATCTTTTATTTTGTACTTCGATATTTAAAGTTCTTTACTCAAAGATGAACATAATAATGCTTTCATGTTAATTGTAACAAGAAACTTGAGTGCATACACGTAAAGTTAGAACTAATGCAATTTCTAAATTATAGGATAAAGTTTTACCTAGGTGATCAAGTTTCTTTACAGTAATATCTAGCATTTTGGTTCTTCAACATGTACAAGTAGACTTGGTTAACCCATTAAGAAGTTTGGCCAAGTGCTGATGTAATGTTTAGCAAACATAACATAATTACTCGTAGATGCATTCCATTGTGAATATTTTAATTAAAAGAGACAAATTTGATCATTGCAAGTAACAACGTAAATAATGACATTTTATGTGACATATCTCTGAATTGTTTATAAGTTAACCATAATAATCAACCACACTAACCATAAACCAATGCACTGAATGTCATCATGCCGGGATAAAAAGGCTGAAAATATTTTTAAAAATGTATATACAAAAAAATAGTGAGAGGTAGTACGTACAACGCCGAGATACGACTGGTTGCTTATAGTACACTGACCGACATTTTAAAAACACATTAGAAAAAACTCACCTCACCGTCACGTGTGCTATACTTTAAAAAAGTACCACAACAATAATACCTCTCTCTGTAATTAAACACTGGATGTACAAGGTAAAATAATAAAATCAAGGACCCGGCACCTCCACCAACAATGTTATTCTTATGGAGTTAAAACTTTTCTCGCTCTACCCGGCACCTCCACCAAACGCATATCACATTTGCTATTTGCATATTTTTTCATGACACAATTCGGGGAATTTAACTTCATTATGATAGAATTAAATACTGTGATGTGCATTTAATTCCAAAAAAACAATAACATGGAATAATGTGACCTTTATGATTCACTTAATGGGAAATCACGTTAATTTCCTGATACAGTTGGTGGTTGCTCCACCGACATAAGAAAGCGATAATTTCAAACTGTATTTTAAAAACTCTCATAACGTGTCAATGACTCCCAAATGGGTCTTAAATATAAAAATATAGCTTAGCAGGCGTATAACTGCAAGGAACGCTCTCGTAGCCTCGTATTTTAAGGGTGGTTAGCCCCTTGAAATGTGTCGTTTATCCATGGTGCTAAACGGTGTGTAGCTAATTTGCATCTGGGCCAAGCAAGCTTGCCACGTTTGCTTTCCATTTTGCTCGTGCCCAGACGCGTTTCCTCCTCGAGGCAGAAAGACCGGCCAAACGGCGGAATTTATGTGGGGGAAAAGTGTCACAGCTAATATCCCTTAAAGTCAACGCGCGCCGGTAGCGCCCATACATCTGTAATCAAAACTGTGTTAACATGTAATTTACGCGGGGGAAATTTGTGTGCACTTATTTTTCCATCTACACACATACGATGTGTTTATGTTAAAAAAGTTGCGCGCTGCATTGTTGCCGAGATAGATTTCGTGCCGGGATTTAATAATTGTTTTGTAACTTTTACATGCCAACTTAATTCAAAGGTATTCACTGCTCACTGAAACTTTCCATTTACTTGTTTAAGACAATATTATAGTATAGTTATTATTTCGTTCACCAGTTTTTATATCCATCATTAGTTACACAAACTTTTAAACTTAAATCTACTTCATCCTATATTAATTTAAATTACATAAATAAGAAAATACCATCTCCTGAGGTGTTTAAAAAAATAGAATAGTGTGTAAAAAGTGAATGAGTCTCTATATATTATTGCTACCAAAGCTTGACCATTATGTTTAAATCTTACTTGGCTTGGTTAGAATAGTATAATATTTTCATTAAATTTCGTTTAGTATCGTAAGAATACATACCTTAATCTATAAACAATGAGCATTTTTATTTAGTACACTGTTCACATAATACCTGAGTCAAACGTTTAGGGCCCAACTGTTCTCAATACGATTATTGTCGTTAGATCAAGGAACAAATCCCAAATCCCAAACTCAAGATATCTATTCTATATTTGAACCAAAAAACAAAACCGAAACTAGCAACTTCCCAAACCTACCATAAGGTTTAGCCACTTTGGAAAATAGTTGACGCACATTTGGAACCAAACCCTTTGTTTTAAATCTACTTATCCTCAAAGCAATATAAATCAAACAAATTGACAAGTTTTAAGAATAGCATCAAGCAGAAAGCAGAGGGATGCTGATAAATAGAAGATTGAAAACTTTAACATTCCATTTATAAATAAATAGTTTCAAATTTAAATAAATCGATCACTCGCCTAACCAATATCATAGCTGTTGAGGTTAGCCTTACTTTGACGTGGAAATACGTAATTAAAACTATCCAACAAAAAATACGACAGTCTTGATAACCTTGAGATGTATACTTCATAACGCTCCGTTAGCCGTGGAACGACGTCGTGAATAGAAAATCCAATTTTGAAAGACTGTCGTCTCGACTTTCACTTTGACCAAATGAGGCGAATAATTACAAACGAAAGGAGTTTTTTTATTCGAGTCAAATGGAAATTCGTTCTGTATTATTCTCTGCTTACATTCTACAGCAGTTGGGCTGTGTTAAACTTTTTTTCATTTCGAATGTTTGAAAAGGAAGGGGATATTGCGTTTTAGAGCGGCCATCACTCCGCCATCTTTGAAGCGCACGCAGATCAAGGGGAAGAGTTGGGTTGAATTATTTAAACCGGCTATTTCCCCTTCTTTTTCACATATACTATTTGACTCGATATTATGAATTTAAAATGACAGATTTTAATATATTTGTATTGAAAATTAAAAATAATGCAAAAGTATTGACTGAAACACACACAAAACGTACCTATAAAAATATTGACAACGAAATTAATTTCAGTTAATTTCCCCAAAATAAAGCGCTCAATGACAAAATTATTGATTGTTCTTTTGCTCGATTTCCGTTGATTCTGGCGTTGATCCGCGGCTGTTCGTACTGTCCATATCACTGATTGCTATATTTCCCATTAAAAATATCGATCTTTGGTTGGTTATCGTTCACTCGTCGATTGCGTCAGGACCTACAAGAGTTGGCTTGGTCGCTTTGGTTTACTGTCCCCCACTGAAAATCAGTTATGTCACTGAGTGAGTAGACTCTAAATACGGAGTTATTATTATTTATTTTATTTATTTATTTATTTATCCACGTTTCGTTCTTGATATGCCGGTGACAAATAGCTTTTATATATATTATTTTTAACAGTTGAGCAGAGAAATTGCACGTGGTGGGAGTCGAACCAGCTTTAACAGAAGAGTCATCGCAAAGCTAGACTTTTATCGGTTGTGTTGCCTTAGCAATGAACGAGCTCGTATCTCCTGGCAACTGTCACATAGAGTAGCGTTATGGTATTTTACTTCTCCACTTCTGTCCGTGTTCCTAGAGAGCGATACTACTGCTTATAAATATATATGCAGTAAAACTTACGTTTACGACTTACGACTCGGCACCATAGCTACACTCTTCAAACATAAGTAAGACGAACCTAGCTAATACACTCACTTTCAGAGCATTAACATCACTAGTGTAACTTATTAATGTAATTTTGAGTTGGAACGTTAAAACTGAACGAATAATACACTAATTAAAAGAATGATGACTTAAGGTAACATAATAAATTAGATAAGAGTATTGCAGAGATTTATTTAATTTCTTTAATGGCTATGTAAGGGCGGTTTGTTATATACTAGAACATTTATTAATGTTGAAAAAAGGTCTAATTACCAGTGCATTGGTATACATAAAGAAGATTGTCGTGAAAGGATTTGTAATTCAGTAAAACTACGGAGGGAGTCATCAATTAATTAAACGGAAATAAAATAAATGTTGATCTTTACTTTGACCTAGTTTAATAACAAGTTTTATCGAAAGAAGAGCTAAAGCTAAACTAATTAAGATCATCGTGAAATCCCCTAGTCTAATTGAAAATTTAGAAAAATGTCTTCATAAATTAAAATATATAAGTTACAATGAACTTGGTAAAAAAAAAAATTTCATCGTCTGATTGACTAACGAACTTTAAACTATTTTTGAAACGTAGGCTCCCCCTTGTCGCAAGAAACTGAATCAAAGTTGCGATTCTTGCGATGTCGAGTTGAAACAAAACGGCAACGAACACGGACGGTAAAATAAGCAAAAACTAGATCGTATTTCTTCTACTAGAGCAAGTGTTGTAGGACGCGGAATTGCACGTCTGAAGATCTAGTTGATAACACGAGCAGAATGAAGATAGCACCTGATTCCAGGGTGACCTGGATTCAAATAACTTTGAGCCTGGTTGTTTTAACGTGGAAGATTGGCTCTATCTGCAAGGAAAATCATTCCATATATTGCGTTGGAGAAATTTCCCATCGCCTTAGGTTGTTTTGTTTTTCTCAACGGACTTACGTGAGGGTGTCAGAGCGAAAAACCTTATTTTCCGGGAGAACATTTCAATTTGGTTCATATGTTGTTTTTATGCTAGGTTATAAACGTTTCCGTATTAAACACCAACAACGATTTAACTGACTAATTTTTTTGATTGGATAAATACACAGTGTTATTCACACGACTAAAATACATCGTGTAGTTTGTTAGTTGATAACTGCATGAATACGTTAAATACTAAATGTGAGAACCAGTATTTACGTCTGATACTTCAACAATGTAACTCTCATAAATGAAAATTTATACACAAAACAACATGGCTCAAAATGTCAACAATTAATGAAGTCCAAAAACAACGAATAACTGGATTTCACTATCACATAATCGACCATGGCGTAAGTAATTCTTATACTAAAAGATGATTATCATGTAATAACTTGAAAACCACTTACCGAAATGCATTATTATATTTGTTAAATCGTTATCGTTTTCACTACTTAAAGGATTTTTTGTTTTACATTTTACCTTTCCAAATAACATTATGGTGATATGGTAGAGGAATACATAAGTGGTTTATGAAAAATGTAAAGCAACGTACATCAATCATTTACAACTTATAAAACTGTGAAACACTATCATTTCTATCTCCTACTCCATGTAATATTATGATTGATCGACCCTCATTGTATCATCATCTGTTCTTGTTTGTGGCTATAATAAGTGCCACAATTCAACGTGGACTGCTAGACTTGACAAGACCCTGACGATCGAGTCTTGTACAGGAAATACAGGTCACCCAGTCAATCTCCTCGACTTCCGGTGAAGAGAGAGAGAGAGAGAGAGAGAGAGAGAGAGAGAGAGATGTGATCGTAGTAGTTGATTTACTCTGCAATGATGCTTATTGAGACGATGACGGGGGTCGATAAGAATGAAGATAAATTACCAAGTCCAACCCAACCAAGTTTGTGCATTAGTCGGGATACGAGCCAAGGTACTTCAGTTTCAACGCTTCGGTCCAGCTCTCTCCGCTTAAACCGTTGCGGATGGATGACAATGTGAAGAAGTGTTGCAGGTTGAGGCAGTATATTACCCAAGGAGGGCAACCTTGGTTTTATCGTCTTCTTGCATGTGTTTCACACAATCAATTTCTAATTGTCTTCTGAGATGTAATTGTATTTGTTGATAAATACATTATGAAATAAAATAATTTCGAATTTAGAGTCACACAACTGACTTTAAGTGGGTGACATTAGCAGACTCGACATTGACGAGCGAACATCGACCAACTTGAGACCAGTATTTTAATTTTTTAATCATTTCCACTGAAATGCGCCATCACTGTTCGAACCCTCCCAATGACCTGTCTTCTCCCCCCCCTCCCCCCCGAGACGCCCTGACCTGCTGGCCAATCAAGGAACTCTCTCTCGCCCGCGGCTGACCTACCGAGCCACTCTTGTGTCTTCCTCATTGTAATTCGTGTTTACCCAATACTTTCAGGAAGGTAAACTAGGCCAAAGGTTTCCCTCTAGCGTATTGGTATAGTGGGTTAGGTCTTTGAGGAAACATCCGAGGGCTGTTTGTACAACTCACGGCAACATTCATATCGTGGTTGCGAGGTTACTATTTCAGGTGGGGCGATAGAACATCTTAGCCAAGGATACTATAACACACTTCGCTTGGGATCTTAGCGTTCAAGTTAACAGACACAAATAAACTTAGTGAATGTAGGTTTAAACCTGATTTGCATTAATATCATCACCTTCAGTTGAAGTTAGTAATTAACCTTTGCCAGAGACAGAAAATCAGTATATGAAGCCGCTGACCAAAACACTAGCAGATTATTGACGTCAGAAATAATCGTGTGAATAGACACGATATTTAAACCTCGCAAATCAATCCTATCTTAGAACGCCAACAAGAAAAACTAATTGATAGATGATCCATGATGATGATGCATGAAAATATGGTAATTAATATAATTTGGAATGTTAACAAAAAAGTATATTTTATTATTTTAGAATGCTTCAAAAAAACAAAAAAAACTTAAAACATGGCACACTTTTTTCACCAAGTCTACAGTTTTCACGAAACTATATCGAATTATAGAAATAAGGAATTTACGAAAATTGGAATTTTTGTATTCCCTTTAAATATTGCATCCGAGTTCTGAAACTTCAATGCTAACTCGTGTGGCAGTGTTTCTTCATCGGTTTCGAGTCTCAGTAGTTACAAGTCCACCCTACAGAGTGTGATCGTCGCTTGTTTGCGACAAGTATCCGAGAGAGTGCGTTAGCCGCGTTCGACTGATCGATTAGTCGTGAAGTATTGGTCGATACAGCAGTGCATAGACACTCTATGCAGCAGTGTTTTACTTCAAAATATTGATAAAACAAAAGTCTTAAAAACGCATGTGAATGTCACATGCCGAGCACAATTCCATTTGAAGTACAACAGAGTTTCAAAGGTATATTATTTGGTTTAAAATGTTTCAATATACTGCCCAATCAATATAGAAAGTGATTATTATTGACGATCATTATTTTTATTTATTTAAATTTTATTTATCATTATTGATGATCAAAGGCGAGAAATGCAAGGGCGAGTAATTGCTAGGAATATGCCCTTATAAGTTGTGAGTTCATTCTACGGAGGGGCCCGGAGTTTAGGCCCTAGGCCTAGGCTAGCCCTAGCCGACCGCTGCCGATCGTAGCAATAGGCAAGAAAATAGGCAAGATCCTTGAAGATGGCTCGTTGGTCTTGTGTGGCTCGTTGGTCTTGTGGTTAGCGTATCTGCTTCCAATGCAGAAGGTCCGGGGTTCGATTCCCGCTAAAGTCAGAAGTTTTTTAACTTCTGATTTGGACTTCAGTCCATCAGTTCTTGTCTTAGGAGTTTGTAAACGGTGACTTTGGAGCCGTCCTAGCAACGAAGCACATAATAAATTTCAGAGTTGTTCTGAATCGGCCTTGTTGATTCTGGCGTTGATTCGCGGGTGTTCGCACTGTCCATACCACTGATTGCTATATTTCCTATTAAAAATATCGATCTTTGGTTGGTTATCGCTCACTCGTCGATTGCGTCGGGGCCTGCAGGGTTGGCTTGGTCGCTTTGATTTAAAGTCCCCCACTGAAAATCAGTTATATAACTGAGTGGGTAGACTCTAAATAAAAATTTATTTATTTATTTATTTATTTAAAAGGTCCACAATATAGCCTACTTTGCAACACTCAAGCGCACCTCAGAAAAAACACGGATGGATAATCTGCAGTGAGATGTTGAAAAGTCTGGCAGCTGCATTGCATTTAGCTACAGGTTTGATTATTTGTCTTGTCCGAGGCTGGTTGTGAACAGTTTGGAACACAGCGGAAACGAGGCCTAGTACAAGAAGTTCGGGATCTAAAAACATGTGTTCTGACCTTCAGAGATGAACGCCATCTGCAAAATGGACGGTTTGAGATGTCACCTTATTTAAATTGAAAACTATGTTTAACATAAAAAGCGTATTTTGTGTAAAATTTATGGCTAACGATGATTTAATTACCAAAATAACAGTTGAGTGAATCTTCAGTACACATTTCAACCAACAAACTTTCCCCATAACCTTACTTTCATCCGTGGTAATTCGAATTCCCGCCGTACATTCCACTCTGTTTTATCCACTCCTCCTTTCCCGTCAGAACCGTTCAAACATGTTCGGTCTGTTCTAGAACATTGTGTCTGGAGAGAGATGAACACTCCTCGGACACTTGTTTTTTACAACTGAACGACCATTTTCATGTTCAGACAGTTCCAAATAGTTCCGGACGGACAAATAAACAAACCTTACATCTACAAAGCTCAAGGCGATGGAAACCCTCAACACTACAAGCTAACTAGCACTTGCAGGTATTTTATCATGATTACAAGCTTAGGACTAGGGATTTATTTTTGTTTGATATCTGTATTTAAATTGCAAATTGGAATAAAATATGTTACCAAATAATGTTGAAATACTTTTAAAAATGATTTGTAAAAATGATTTGGCTGATGGAATAGTAGGGGACTGCATACACAGTTCCGAGCGTAATTCAAAATGGTCTCCAAACAGTTCATTATTTCGCCTGTAGCAAGTGGCGCTCTACGGGTGGTGGGTTATCCATGATTGCATCCAACCCTCCACCTCAACCATCAATAGGTCTACATATCAATTTAACTCTAATTTACCAAATGTAGGCCCTAATTAATGTCTTTAAAGCCTAGTTGAACGAATATTTTAGTTTTTAGTGTATGATTGGTTTATTTTAATTTCTTGTTTGCTATGTTCACGTGGAAACAACCGAACTTCCACGCTCTTTTGAACGCGACCAATAAGAAAATAGATTTTCGAATTACACAGTAATTCACAACTTAATATTTAGAAACGAGAACTATTTCGAAAATCTGAATTTTATCTTCCAATTTTCCTCCATCATACTTGGCGAGATATTTAAATATGCAAAGCTAATATTTTGCATTTAAATCGTTGAGCTAGTTAAATAGACATGCAAATTCGGCATCAGGCCGGCGAGAGTGGATCGTAGGAGGGGACGCTTCAACATAAGAAAGTTAAGTATATTCAGCACTTAAGTCGACGACATTACGCTTGATTCCCTTTGGATGTATAACCGATAAAACATGTTTTACTCGAACTCATTTATGTTTGCTCATTCTATTAAGTAGGCTCGAGCAAAGCCAGATGTTTGCGTGGAGAACTTGATAAAACTTTTATAAGTTAGACTATTTTATTTCTGTATTAAAGTTAATCTTTTAATGAACCAATAATCTGTATGCATCAACTGTGTATATTAGATTTTTCGGAGGGTTGTAAATTCCTTTTACTAACATAAATTGGTAGATGTGTAAGGACATGTTAATAAAAATAAAATAATTAGAGAATTTATTTAGAGTCTACCACTCAGTTATAAACTGTGTTCAGTGGGGGACTTCAAAAAACCTCTTATAACAAAGACAACAGCAAAACAATGTAGTTACGCACAATGATTCATTGTCACATCACCACTATTTTCTACTTACCAATAATGAAATCGTTCACAATATGTTTATAATGGTAACATACTTTTCTAAAACATTCCTTTGAAAATTATTCCCAATACTCTCAGACCGCATTAGCGTACGCTTACGTCCAAGGATACTATTATACACTTCGTTGGGCTTACGTCTTAGCCTATGTTTATTCACAATATATTTCTCCAGAGCTTTTAGGCAGACATGAACATAAACACGTTTCAAAATTATGTTTTCAAAATTATTTACAACTTCAAATGAAAAATTTAGTCGTTTCCTACTTTTGAGTGCTAACCACAATCATTACATCCGTATTACAGATATTATAAGCGGTTTGTAAAGAGCTAGGCCTAGGCTAGGCCTACACATTCAAAGTAACATACACAGTTACACGGTTTTAATATCCAGTGAAGAGTGTGTGGCTGTAAGGGGAATATAATATATTGTCTGGAGTAAATAATCGCAAGAACAAATCACATACAAACAAAAAGTTTGAAAATGGTGGAGGTGCCGGGTCCTTGTATTTTGCATGTTGGGCGACAAGAATATCGCTTATTACTTTATGCATGAGATTTGACACAGTTTGTGCGATTGTTAGGGTCATAGATTATTATTATATATTTTCAAAATGTCAAATACAGACATATATGGCAAGTTGAGGGTGGAAGGGAAAGGGCAGAGACCCATTACACAATGTGCCCTACCATTATGGTTAAAAGTTTCAAGAATCAATTGTTTAAAGTAAATTATCACAATTAATATGAATTAATACAAAAAGTTTTAGAGATGGTGGAGATGCCGGGTTACTCTAGTATTTCGTCTTGGCCGACGACATTTATATTACTGTTAGCCTAATATCTAAACGATTCATCAAAATAAAAATTAATAATAATTATTTTTTTGAGTGCTATTTGGTAAACTTGTCATGGAGCGAACTCACTTTTTGAAATAATATATAATATCAATTGGGTATTTGTTTGACCTATGTTATTGATTTACGGATTTTATCGTCTTACCATCAGTGATGAATAATGTATCTTAATGCAGTATTGAATTATGCATCTCATCGTAATAATGCAAAACTGTTATTTCGATTACTTTTAATAAAATATATGCTCGAATACAGATAATATCGGCTGCAGAAAGATATTGTGAAATATAATTGCTTCTCGCATGCTTGATATTACTTCAGAACATTTAATAATATTAATTGCGATTATTGGACGAACGAAAACTGTGTAGCTTGTGTTTAAAACTACTGTCAGGTAACATAAGAAGTGCTGTATAAAAGTAAATAGGCTGGTTACTGTAAATTACAAACTTCGGAAATTTTAATAAACATACAAATTTGTAATTTTAGTTTCTTTATTTTCCGATGAGAAGATCATTTCTAGACTTTCTAATATCGGGAATTAGTGCAAATACCGGCACTGATAGTTTTCGTTTTGAAGTTAATAGTTCACAGTAAAATAATATTAAATACCATTTAGTGGATAAATATTAAATAACTTGTTAAGAATACAACTTAAATCTATTATTAAATAATTTTGTATCCACTAAATGGTTTTTAATATATGACTGATGATATTGGTTTTATGATACTGATAAAAAACGTCGACGAAGTTTGCTCAAGGTGTTGTTACTAATCAACAGGTGCTAGTCATAAGGGCGAAGTTTCATTTCGTTGACTAGCTCACTTATAAATCTCCCTACAAGCATGATCTCAGTTGAAATATTAAGACAATCTTTGTAGCTCGTGTTTAATGAAAAATGCTAATTTATCACCCCTCCCCCTCCCCTGAATGTGCGACGCCCGGGAGTGTGAGGGCGAGGTGTTGAAAGAAGGCTCAAACAAGACGAGATCTCCAAGCTTCTCCGTGGAATGCAGCTTAGCCGTCTGTCGGGCAAGAATCTACGTCATCTTAATAATTCAGACGGGCGCCCTGAGGCTCCGAGGAGACTTGTTGGCATTTGCTCTCGTCTAGTTTGTCTACTCATCAAATTACCGCAATAAAAGCAGAGAATAAAAAGAAAGCTTTCTTCCCCTCGACTGAAGGTTTAATTCTTGTTTCCACATCGCCTCTAGCGCTGTGTTCGTCTTCTCCTAACATGAATATCCCGAGGCTGGTCAGTAAGATGCTGTAGCAACGACGCATGCGGGCCAGACCTCGCTCAATCTCAACATATCAAGTGTGATATGTGCATTGGAGGTTCAACAAAATGCGTTGTATCAAACTCATAAATTATAAATAGTTTTACTAAGTGTGTACACATACGCACATAAATACAGTTACCAAAATATAGAAATATAAAATGAGTGTTGAAATTACCTTATACGAGTGTTGAAAACAACTGCTCAAAAACACAACGTTTCTCCTTTGATGTTTTAACTACAATATAACACTTTGAATATTTTGAGTTTGTTGTAGAAAAGGCTACTGACGCAATGGTTTGTTGTTTTATTTCAAAGGCTTTTTTGCTATTACTTTTTAAAAAATTTAACTACACAATAAACACACACATACATACAGTTTTAACAAAGACACAGATTTTTATAAGTATTCACTTTTGTGAATAATTTTCTGGAAACGTCGTGTCTTTTATTCCAATCAGAGTACTTTTTAAAAATAATCTCTTGTTAAAGGCGCTAACTATCAATGAATCCGTATATTAAAACTACAAAACCTTACAACAAAAAAGAAAATATATTTTTCAAACAAAATAATATCGATTGCCAAGTATCTTTAAATCATCTTGTAATATGAGTATGTATGGATGAAAGTTTGACGACTTATCCATTCCCTTTGAACATAACTACATGATGTGAAAGCGCTTACTCTGGTATTGCCGGTGTTGGAACTCTAAAGCTCGCTCTTCACGCACCCTGCAACTTCGCTGTGCCTACAGTGGACCAGACTGTACACTGCATGGTCCGGTATTCACGCACCCTGCAACTTCGCTGTGCCTACAGTGGACCAGACTGTACACTGCATGGTCCGGTAAATACTCGGTGTACTCGAGTCATAACTCACTCATAGTGGCAAGAGTGTTGTTACTTACAGGACATTAACCCGTGCTACGGTTTAATCTTTCTAGGGGGGGGGGGGGATTACTGTGGTGACCACTGGGATGACCCAGGTTCGATAATCGGTTGAACTAACAACTACACGTTTGTTTATGTTTCTGATCCATAGTCGTGTTCATTTCATTCATTACTTATAATTCTTCAATGAGCAATTTGCCACCTTTCAGGTGACCATCTATCTAGGTATAAGGTATGATGCTATGAGAGGGTTATTTGCGAGTCTCCGTTCGAGCCGAGAGAAGAAATGTGTTACTCTTTTGTCGTGATTACTGTTGGCTGGTATTGAACCGATGACTCTTGCAATTGAATATAATGCACTACTGTAAATATTTCTAGCGGTTATATGAAATTATTACATTGCAAAGCATTTAGTTTCCAGCTTATTTATTACAAACTAAGAGCTTGTCGACATAATGTGAAATTTTAAATAGTATTATTTGGTTATTTGGTTAGGTCGCGTCGTTAGGTCATCTGTATCCCGGAAGATGAAGGAAGGAAAATCCCTTGTTTAGAACCAGCCACGAGCAGTTCAACACAACTCTCAATACTTCTCTCCTGCACGAAAACAAATTGGAGGCACGATACACCTGTTTATATCGTGAGCTACCCTTAGAAGAAGCCTGTCCCGGGCACTCCTATTGTGTTTTATAATAAGTGTGTGTGTGTGGGGGGGGGGGGGGGCAGAAGAAGGAATTGGGAGCTAGTGT